>CAVLJG010000003.1:69112715-69139223 GCA_963669975.1 Acanthoscelides obtectus | reverse complement strand
AAAAAAATTCCCTATATAGAGACAATTTGTAGGCAAGGTGGTATGGTGTGAGAAAGCTTCTGAAAAGCTGGCAGATAAAAACATATGTTATAAATTCATTTTCACCCCCAAGAAAATGATTCCCCAAAATCAGCTGTACCTCAAAAAATACTCTATTAGTGATTACAATTTATAGGTTAGGTGGAATGGTGTGAGAAAGCTTCTGAAAAGCTGGCAGATAAAAAAATATGTTTGTAAATTCATTTTCACCCTCAAGCAAATGATTCCCCAAAATCAGTTGTACCTCAAAAAAATACTATATAATAGAGACAATTTATAGGCTAGGTGGCATGGTGTGAGAAAGCTTCTGAAAGGCTGGCAGATAAAAAAAATGAATCCCAAGATCAGTTGTACCTCAAAAAAATACTCTATCATAGAGACATTATAGGCTAGGTGGCATGGTGTGAGAAAGTTTCTGAAAGGCTGGCAGATGAAGAATATGTTTATTAATTCATTTTCACCCCCAAGGAAATGATTCCCCGAAATCAGTTGGACCTCAAAAAATTCACTACTATAGAGACAATTTATAGGCTCGCTGGCATGGTGTGAGAAATCTTCTGAAAGGCTAAGAGATAAAAATAATATTTTCATTAATTAATTTTAACCCCCAAGGAAATGATTCCCCAAAATCAGTTGTAACTCAAAAAATATTCTTTATAGAGACAATTTATAGGCTAGGTGGCATGGTGTGAGAAAGTTTCTGAAAGGCCGGCAGATAAAAAAATATGTTTGTAAATTCATTTTCACCCCCAAGGAAATTATTCCCCAAAATCAGTTATACCTCAAAAAAATACTCTATAATAGAGATAATTTATAGGCTAGGTGGCATGGTGTGAGAAAGCTTCTGAAAGGCTAGCAGATAAAAAGATATGTTAATAAATTCATTTTCACCCATAAGGAAAAGATTTCCCAAAATCAGTTGTATCTCAAAAAATACTCTATAGTAGAGACAATTTATAGGCTAGGTGGCATGGTGTGAGGAAGCTTCTGAAAGGCTGGCAGATAAAAAATATATTAATAAATTCATTTTCACCCATAAGGAAAAGATTCCCCACTCAAAAAATACTCTATAGTAGAGACAATTTATAGGCTAGGTGGCATGGTGTGAGGAAGCTTCTGAAAGGCTGGCAGAAAAAAATATGTTTATAAGTTCATTTTCACCCCCAAGAAAATGATTCCCCAAAATCAGTTGTACCTCAAAGAAATACTCTATTATTGAGATAATTTATAGGTTAGGTGGCATGGTGTGAGAAAGCCTCTGAAAGGCTAAGAGATAAAAAAAATATTTTCATTAATTAATTCTAACCCCCAAGGAAATGATTCCCCAAAATCAGTTGTAACTCAAAAAATATTCTTTTATAGAGACAATTCATAGGCTAGGTGGCATGGTTTGAGAAAGCTTCTGAAAGGCTGGTAGATAAAAAAATATGTTAATAAATTCATTTTCACCCCCAAGGAAATGATTCCCCAAAATCAGTTGTACCTCAAAAAAACACTCTATCATAGAGACAATTTATAGGCTAGGTGACATGGTGTGAGAAAGCTTCTGAAAGACTGGCAGATAAAGAATAGGTTTATTAATTCATTTTCATCCCCAAGGAAATGATTCCCCGAAATCAGTTGGACCTCAAAAAGTTCACTATCATAGAGACAATTTATAGGCTAGGTGGCATGGTGTGAGAAAGCTTCTGAAAGGCTAAGAGATAAAAAAATATTTTTATTAATTAATTTTAACCCCCAAGGAAATGATTCCCAAAATCAGTTGTAACTCAAAAAATACTCTATTATAGAGACAATTCATAGGCTAGGTGGCATGTGTAAGAAAGTTTCTGGAAGGCCGGCAGATAAAAAAATATGTTTGTAAATTCATTTTCACCCCCAAGAAAATGATTCCCCAAAATCAGTTGTACCTCAAAAAAATACTCTATTATTGAGACAATTTATAGGTTAGGTGGCATGGTGTGAGAAAGCTTCTGAAAGGCTGCCAGATAAAGAAATATGTTTATAAATACATTTTCACCTCCAAGGAAATGATTCCCCAAAATCTTTTGCACCTCAAAAAAATTCCCTATTATACAGACAATTTATAGGCTAGGTAGCATGGTGTGAGAAAGCTTCTGAAAGGCTGGAAGATAAAAAAATATGTTTATTAATTCATTTTAACCCCCAAGGAAATGATTCCCCAAAATCAGTTGTTACTCAAAAAATACTCTATTATAGAGACAATTTATAGGCTAGGTTTCATGGTGTGAGAAAGTTTCTGAAAGGCGACAGATAAAAGAATATGTTTGTAAATTCATTTTCACCCCCACGGAAATTATTCCACAAAATCAGTTGTACCTCATAAAAATACTCTATTATAGAGACAATTTATAGGCTAGGTGGCAAGATGTGAGAATGCTTCTGAAAGGATGGCAGATAAAAAAATTTGTTTATAAATTCATTTCCACCCCCAAGGAAATGATTCCCCAAATCAGTTGTACCTCAGAAAAATACTCTATTATAGAGACAATTTATAGGCTAGGTGGCATGGTATGAGAGAGCTTCTGAAAGGCTGGCAGATAAAAAAATATGTTTTAAATTTATTTTCACCCCCAAGGAAATGATTTCCCAAAATCAGTTTCACCTCAAAAAAATACTCTATTATCGAGACAATTCATAGGCTAGGTGGCATGGTGTGAGGAAGCTTCTGAAAGAGGCTGTCAGATAAAAAATATGTTTGTAAATTCATTTCCACCCCCAAGGAAATGATTCTCCAGATCAGTTGTACCACAGAAAAATACTCTATTATAAAGACAATTTATAGGCCAGGTGGCATGATGTGAAAAAGCTCCTAAAAGACTGGCAGATAAAAAAATATGTTTATTAATTCATTTTCACCCCCAAGGAAATGATTATCCAAAATCAGTTGGACCTCAAAAAAATTCCCTATTATAGAGACAATTTGTAGGCTAGGTGGCATGGTGTGAGAAAGCTTCTGAAAAGCTGGCAGATAAAAAAATA
The DNA here is from genome assembly GCA_963669975.1 of Acanthoscelides obtectus. NCBI lineage: Eukaryota > Metazoa > Arthropoda > Insecta > Coleoptera > Chrysomelidae > Acanthoscelides > Acanthoscelides obtectus. The sequence continues at coordinate 69,136,181 of CAVLJG010000003.1, read as the reverse complement.
TGTTTATAAATTCATTTTCACCCCCAAGAAAATGACTCCTCATAATCAGTTGTACCTTAAAAATATACTCTATTATTGAGACACTTTATAGGTTAGCTGGCATGGTGTGAGAAAGCTTCTGAAAGGCTGCCAGATAAAGTAATATGTTTATAAATTCATTTTCACCTCCAAGGAAATGATTCCTCAAAATCTTTTGCACCTCAAAAAAGAATCCCTATTATAGAGACAATCTATAGGCTAGGTAGCATGGTGCGAGAAAGCTTCTGAAAGGCTGGAAGATAAAAAAATATGTTTATAAATTCATTTTCAACCCAAGGAAATGATTCCCCAAATCAGTTGTACCTCAAAAAATACTCTATCATAGAGACAATTTATAGGCTAGGTGGCAAGATGTGAGAATGCTTCTGAAAGGATGGCAGATAAAAAAATTTGTTTATAAATTCATTTCCACCCCCAAGGAAATGATTCCCCAAATCAGTTGTACCTCAGAAAAATACTCTATTATCGAGACAATTTATAGGCTAGGTGGCATGGTGTGAGGAAGCTTCTGAAAGGCTGGCAGATAAAAAATATGTTTGTAAATTCATTTCCACCCCCAAGGAAATGATCCTCCAGATCAGTTGTACCACAGAAAAATACTCTATTATAAAGACAATTTATAGGCCAGGTGGCATGTTTTGAGAAAGGTTCTGGAAGGCTGGCAGATAAAAAAATATGTTTATAAATTCATTTTCACCCCCAAGGAAATGATTCCCCAAAATCTTTTGCACCTCAAAAAAATTCCCTATTATAGAGACAATTTGTAGGCAAGGTGGTACTGTGTGAGAAAGCTTCTGAAAAGCTGGCAGATAAAAACATATGTTTATAAATTCATTTTCACCCCCAAGAAAATGATTTCCCAAAATCAGTTGTACCTCAAAAAAATACTCTATTATTGAGACAATTTATAGGTTAGGTGGCATGGTGTGAGAAAGCTTCTGAAAAGCTGGCAGATAAAAAAATATGTTTATTAATTCATTTTAACCCCCAACGAAATGATTCCCCAAAATCAGTTGGACCTCAAAAAAATTCCCTATTATAGAGACAATTTGTAGGCAAGGTGGTATGGTGTGAGAAAGCTTCTGAAAAGCTGGCAGATAAAAACATATGTTTATAAATTCATTTTCACCCCCAAGAAAATGATTCCCCAAAATCAGCTGTACCTCAAAAAAATACTCTATTATTGATACAATTTATAGGTTAGGTGGAATGGTGTGAGAAAGCTTCTGAAAAGCTGGCAGATAAAAAAATATGTTTGTAAATTCATTTTCACCCTCAAGCAAATGATTCCCCAAAATCAGTTGTACCTCAAAAAAATACTATATAATAGAGACAATTTATAGGCTAGGTGGCATGGTGTGAGAAAGCTTCTGAAAGGCTGGCAGATAAAAAAAATGATTCCCCAAGATCAGTTGTACCTCAAAAAAATACTCTATCATAGAGACAATTATAGGCTAGGTGGCATGGTGTGAGAAAGTTTCTGAAAGGCTGGCAGATGAAGAATATGTTTATTAATTCATTTTCACCCCCAAGGAAATGATTCCCCGAAATCAGTTGGACCTCAAAAAAATTCACTACTATAGAGACAATTTATAGGCTAGGTGGCATGGTGTGAGAAATCTTCTGAAAGGCTAAGAGATAAAAATAATATTTTCATTAATTAATTTTAACCCCCAAGGAAATGATTCCCCAAAATCAGTTGTAACTCAAAAAATATTCTTTTATAGAGACAATTTATAGGCTAGGTGGCATGGTGTGAGAAAGTTTCTGAAAGGCCGGCAGATAAAAAAATATGTTTGTAAATTCATTTTCACCCCCAAGGAAATTATTCCCCAAAATCAGTTATACCTCAAAAAAATACTCTATAATAGAGATAATTTATAGGCTAGGTGGCATGGTGTGAGAAAGCTTCTGAAAGGCTAGCAGATAAAAAAATATGTTAATAAATTCATTTTCACCCATAAGGAAAAGATTTCCCAAAATCAGTTGTATCTCAAAAAATACTCTATAGTAGAGACAATTTATAGGCTAGGTGGCATGGTGTGAGGAAGCTTCTGAAAGGCTGGCAGATAAAAAATATATTAATAAATTCATTTTCACCCATAAGGAAAAGATTCCCCAAAATCAGTTGTACCTCAAAAAATACTCTATAGTAGAGACAATTTATAGGCTAGGTGGCATGGTGTGAGGAAGCTTCTGAAAGGCTGGCAGAAAAAAATATGTTTATAAGTTCATTTTCACCCCCAAGAAAATGATTCCCCAAAATCAGTTGTACCTCAAAGAAATACTCTATTATTGAGATAATTTATAGGTTAGGTGGCATGGTGTGAGAAAGCCTCTGAAAGGCTAAGAGATAAAAAAAATATTTTCATTAATTAATTCTAACCCCCAAGGAAATGATTCCCCAAAATCAGTTGTAACTCAAAAAATATTCTTTTATAGAGACAATTCATAGGCTAGGTGGCATGGTTTGAGAAAGCTTCTGAAAGGCTGGTAGATAAAAAAATATGTTAATAAATTCATTTTCACCCCCAAGGAAATGATTCCCCAAAATCAGTTGTACCTCAAAAAAACACTCTATCATAGAGACAATTTATAGGCTAGGTGACATGGTGTGAGAAAGCTTCTGAAAGACTGGCAGATAAAGAATATGTTTATTAATTCATTTTCATCCCCAAGGAAATGATTCCCCGAAATCAGTTGGACCTCAAAAAAGTTCACTATCATAGAGACAATTTATAGGCTAGGTGGCATGGTGTGAGAAAGCTTCTGAAAGGCTAAGAGATAAAAAAAATATTTTTATTAATTAATTTTAACCCCCAAGGAAATGATTCCCCAAAATCAGTTGTAACTCAAAAAATACTCTATTATAGAGACAATTCATAGGCTAGGTGGCATGGTTTGAGAAAGCTTCTGAAAGGCTGGTAGATAAAAAAAAATGTTTTTAAATTCATTTTCACCCCCAAGGAAATGATTCCCCAAAATCAGTTGTACCTCAAAAAATACTCTATCATAGAGACAATTTATAGGCTAGGTGGCATGGTGTGAGAAAGCTTCTGAAAGGTTAGCAGATAAAAAAATATGTTTATAAATTCATTTTCACCCATAAGGAAATGATTCCCCAAAATCAGTTGTACCTCAAAAAATACTCTATAATAAAGACAATTTATAGGCTAGGTGGCATGTGTGAGAAAGTTTCTGGAAGGCCGGCAGATAAAAAAATATGTTTGTAAATTCATTTTCACCCCCAAGAAAATGATTCCCCAAAATCAGTTGTACCTCAAAAAAATACTCTATTATTGAGACAATTATAGGTTAGGTGGCATGGTGTGAGAAAGCTTCTGAAAGGCTGCCAGATAAAGAAATATGTTTATAAATACATTTTCACCTCCAAGGAAATGATTCCCCAAAATCTTTTGCACCTCAAAAAAATTCCCTATTATACAGACAATTTATAGGCTAGGTAGCATGGTGTGAGAAAGCTTCTGAAAGGCTGGAAGATAAAAAAATATGTTTATTAATTCATTTTAACCCCCAAGGAAATGATTCCCCAAAATCAGTTGTTACTCAAAAAATACTCTATTATAGAGACAATTTATAGGCTAGGTTGCATGGTGTGAGAAAGTTTCTGAAAGGCCGACAGATAAAAGAATATGTTTGTAAATTCATTTTCACCCCCACGGAAATTATTCCACAAAATCAGTTGTACCTCATAAAAATACTCTATTATAGAGACAATTTATAGGCTAGGTGGCAAGATGTGAGAATGCTTCTGAAAGGATGGCAGATAAAAAAATTTGTTTATAAATTCATTTCCACCCCCAAGGAAATGATTCCCCAAATCAGTTGTACCTCAGAAAAATACTCTATTATAGAGACAATTTATAGGCTAGGTGGCATGGTATGAGAGAGCTTCTGAAAGGCTGGCAGATAAAAAAATATGTTTTAAATTTATTTTCACCCCCAAGGAAATGATTTCCCAAAATCAGTTGCACCTCAAAAAAATACTCTATTATCGAGACAATTTATAGGCTAGGTGGCATGGTGTGAGGAAGCTTCTGAAAGGCTGGCAGATAAAAAATATGTTTGTAAATTCATTTCCACCCCCAAGGAAATGATTCTCCAGATCAGTTGTACCACAGAAAAATACTCTATTATAAAGACAATTTATAGGCCAGGTGGCATGATGTGAAAAAGCTTCTAAAAGACTGGCAGATAAAAAAATATGTTTATTAATCCATATTCACCCCCAAGGAAATGTTTCCCCAAAATCAGATGTACCTCAAAAAATACTCTATTATAGGGACAATTTATAGGCTAGGTGGCATGGTGTCAGAAAGCTTCTGAAAGGCTGACAGATAAAAAAATATGTTTATTAATTCATTTTCACCCCCAAGGAAATGATTATCCAAAATCAGTTGGACCTCAAAAAAATTCCTATTATAGAGACAATTTGTAGGCTAGGTGGCATGGTGTGAGAAAGCTTCTGAAAAGCTGGCAGATAAAAAAATATGTTTATAAATTCATTTTCACCCCCAAGAAAATGACTCCCCATAATCAGTTGTACCTTAAAAATATACTCTATTATTGAGACACTTTATAGGTTAGCTGGCATGGTGTGAGAAAGCTTCTGAAAGGCTGCCAGATAAAGTAATATGTTTATAAATTCATTTTCACCTCCAAGGAAATGATTCCCAAAATCTTTTGCACCTCAAAAAAATTCCCTATTATAGAGACAATTTATAGGCTAGGTAGCATGGTGTGAGAAAGCTTCTGAAAGGCTGGAAGATAAAAAATATGTTTATTAATTCATTTTAACCCCAAGGAAATGATTCCCCAAAATCAGTTGTACCTCAAAAAATACTCTATTATAGAGACAATTTATAGGCTAGGTGGCATGGTGTGAGAAAGCTTCTGAAAAGCTGGCAGATAAAAACATATGTTTATAAATTCATTTTCACCCTCAAGAAAATGATTTCCCAAAATCAGTTGTACCTCAAAAAAATACTCTATTATTGAGACAATTTATAGGTTAGGTGGCATGGTGTGAGAAAGCTTCTGAAAAGCTGGCAGATAAAAAAATATGTTTATTAATTCATTTTAACCCCCAACGAAATGATTCCCCAAAATCAGTTGGACCTCAAAAAAATTCCCTATTATAGAGACAATTTGTAGGCAAGGTGGTATGGTGTGAGAAAGCTTCTGAAAAGCTGGCAGATAAAAACATATGATTATAAATTCATTTTCACCCCCAAGAAAATGATTCCCCAAAATCAGCTGTACCTCAAAAAAATACTCTATTATTGATACAATTTATAGGTTAGGTGGCATGGTGTGAGAAAGCTTCTGAAAAGCTGGCAGATAAAAAATATGTTTGTAAATTCATTTTCACCCTCAAGCAAATGATTCCCCAAAATCAGTTGTACCTCAAAAAAATACTATATAATAGAGACAATTTATAGGCTAGGTGGCATGGTGTGAGAAAGCTTCTGAAAGGCTGGCAGATAAAAAAAATGATTCCCCAAGATCAGTTGTACCTCAAAAAAATACTCTATCATAGAGACAATTTATAGGCTAGGTGGCATGGTGTGAGAAAGTTTCTGAAAGGCTGGCAGATGAAGAATATGTTTATTAATTCATTTTCACCCCCAAGGAAATGATTCCCCGAAATCAGTTGGACCTCAAAAAAATTCACTACTATAGAGACAATTTATAGGCTAGGTGGCATGGTGTGAGAAATCTTCTGAAAGGCTAAGAGATAAAAATAATATTTTCATTAATTAATTTTAACCCCCAAGGAAATGATTCCCCAAAATCAGTTGTAACTCAAAAAATATTCTTTTATAGAGACAATTTATAGGCTAGGTGGCATGGTGTGAGAAAGTTTCTGAAAGGCCGGCAGATAAAAAAATATGTTTGTAAATTCATTTTCACCCCCAAGGAAATTATTCCCCAAAATCAGTTATACCTCAAAAAAATACTCTATAATAGAGATAATTTATAGGCTAGGTGGCATGGTGTGAGAAAGCTTCTGAAAGGCTAGCAGATAAAAAAATATGTTAATAAATTCATTTTCACCCATAAGGAAAAGATTTCCCAAAATCAGTTGTATCTCAAAAAATACTCTATAGTAGAGACAATTTATAGGCTAGGTGGCATGGTGTGAGGAAGCTTCTGAAAGGCTGGCAGATAAAAAATATATTAATAAATTCATTTTCACCCATAAGGAAAAGATTCCCCAAAATCAGTTGTACCTCAAAAAATACTCTATAGTAGAGACAATTTATAGGCTAGGTGGCATGGTGTGAGGAAGCTTCTGAAAGGCTGGCAGAAAAAAATATGTTTATAAGTTCATTTTCACCCCCAAGAAAATGATTCCCCAAAATCAGTTGTACCTCAAAGAAATACTCTATTATTGAGATAATTTATAGGTTAGGTGGCATGGTGTGAGAAAGCCTCTGAAAGGCTAAGAGATAAAAAAAATATTTTCATTAATTAATTCTAACCCCCAAGGAAATGATTCCCCAAAATCAGTTGTAACTCAAAAAATATTCTTTTATAGAGGACAATTCATAGGCTAGGTGGCATGGTTTGAGAAAGCTTCTGAAAGGCTGGTAGATAAAAAAATATGTTAATAAATTCATTTTCACCCCCAAGGAAATGATTCCCCAAAATCAGTTGTACCTCAAAAAAACACTCTATCATAGAGACAATTTATAGGCTAGGTGACATGGTGTGAGAAAGCTTCTGAAAGACTGGCAGATAAAGAATATGTTTATTAATTCATTTTACTCCCCAAGGAAATGATTCCCCGAAATCAGTTGGACCTCAAAAAAGTTCACTATCATAGAGACAATTTATAGGCTAGGTGGCATGGTGTGAGAAAGCTTCTGAAAGGCTAAGAGATAAAAAAAATATTTTTATTAATTAATTTTAACTCCCAAGGAAATGATTCCCCAAAATCAGTTGTAACTCAAAAAATACTCTATTATAGAGACAATTCATAGGCTAGGTGGCATGGTTTGAGAAAGCTTCTGAAAGGCTGGTAGATAAAAAAAAATGTTTTTAAATTCATTTTCACCCCCAAGGAAATGATTCCCCAAAATCAGTTGTACCTCAAAAAATACTCTATCATAGAGACAATTTATAGGCTAGGTGGCATGGTGTGAGAAAGCTTCTGAAAGGTTAGCAGATAAAAAAATATGTTTATAAATTCATTTTCACCCATAAGGAAATGATTCCCCAAAATCAGTTGTACCTCAAAAAATACTCTATAATAAAGACAATTTATAGGCTAGGTGGCATGTGTGAGAAAGTTTCTGGAAGGCCGGCAGATAAAAAAATATGTTTGTAAATTCATTTTCACCCCCAAGAAATGATTCCCCAAAATCAGTTGTACCTCAAAAAAATACTCTATTATTGAGACAATTTATAGGTTAGGTGGCATGGTGTGAGAAAGCTTCTGAAAGGCTGCCAGATAAAGAAATATGTTTATAAATTCATTTTCACCTCCAAGGAAATGATTCCCCAAAATCTTTTGCACCTCAAAAAAATTCCCTATTATACAGACAATTTATAGGCTAGGTAGCATGGTGTGAGAAAGCTTCTGAAAGGCTGGAAGATAAAAAAATATGTTTATTAATTCATTTTAACCCCCAAGGAAATGATTCCCCAAAATCAGTTGTTACTCAAAAAATACTCTATTATAGAGACAATTTATAGGCTAGGTGGCATGGTGTGAGAAAGTTTCTGAAAGGCCGACAGATAAAAGAATATGTTTGTAAATTCATTTTCACCCCCACGGAAATTATTCCACAAAATCAGTTGTACCTCATAAAAATACTCTATTATAGAGACAATTTATAGGCTAGGTGGCAAGATGTGAGAATGCTTCTGAAAGGATGGCAGATAAAAAAATATGTTTATAAATTCATTTCCACCCCCAAGGAAATGATTCCCCAAATCAGTTGTACCTCAGAAAAATACTCTATTATAGAGACAATTTATAGGCTAGGTGGCATGATATGAGAGAGCTTCTGAAAGGCTGGCAGATAAAAAAATATGTTTTAAATTTATTTTCACACCCAAGGAAATGATTTCCCAAAATCAGTTGCACCTCAAAAAAATACTCTATTATCGAGACAATTTATAGGCTAGGTGGCATGGTGTGAGGAAGCTTCTGAAAGGCTGGCAGATAAAAAATATGTTTGTAAATTCATTTCCACCCCCAAGGAAATGATTCTCCAGATCAGTTGTACCACAGAAAAATACTCTATTATAAAGACAATTTATAGGCCAGGTGGCATGATGTGAAAAAGCTTCTAAAAGACTGGCAGATAAAAAAATATGTTTATTAATCCATATTCACCCCCAAGGAAATGTTTCCCAAAATCAGATGTACCTCAAAAAATACTCTATTATTGAGACAATTTATAGGTTAGGTGGCATGGTGTGAGAAAGCTTCTGAAAAGCTGGCAGATAAAAAAATATGTTTATTAATTCATTTTAACCCCCAACGAAATGATTCCCAAAATCAGTTGGACCTCAAAAAAATTCCCTATTATAGAGACAATTTGTAGGCAAGGTGGTATGGTGTGAGAAAGCTTCTGAAAAGCTGGCAGATAAAAACATATGATTATAAATTCATTTTCACCCCCAAGAAATGATTCCCCAAAATCAGCTTGTACCTCAAAAAAATACTCTATTATTGATACAATTTATAGGTTAGGTGGCATGGTGTGAGAAAGCTTCTGAAAAGCTGGCAGATAAAAAATATGTTTGTAAATTCATTTTCACCCTCAAGCAAATGATTCCCAAAATCAGTTGTACCTCAAAAAAATACTATATATAGAGACAATTATAGGCTAGGTGGCATGGTGTGAGAAAGCTTCTGAAAGGCTGGAAGATAAAACAGATAAAAAAAATGATTCCCCAAGATCAGTTGTACCTCAAAAAATACTCTATCATAGAGACAATTATAGGCTAGGTGGCATGTGTGAGAAAGTTTCTGAAAGGCTGGAAGATGAAGAATATGTTTATTAATTCATTTTCACCCCCAAGGAAATGATTCCCCGAAATCAGTTGGACCTCAAAAAAATTCACTACTATAGAGACAATTTATAGGCTAGGTGGCATGGTGTGAGAAATCTTCTGAAAGGCTAAGAGATAAAAATAATATTTCATTAATTAATTTTAACCCCCAAGGAAATGATTCCCAAAATCAGTTGTAACTCAAAAAATATTCTTTTATAGAGACAATTTATAGGCTAGGTGGCATGGTGTGAGAAAGTTTCTGAAAGGCCGGCAGATAAAAAAATATGTTTGTAAATTCATTTTCACCCCAAGGAAATTATTCCCCAAAATCAGTTATACCTCAAAAAAAATACTCTATAATAGAGATAATTTATAGGCTAGGTGGCATGGTGTGAGAAAGCTTCTGAAAGGCTAGCAGATAAAAAAATATGTTAATAAATTCATTTTCACCCATAAGGAAAAGATTTCCCAAAATCAGTTGTATCTCAAAAAATACTCTATAGTAGAGACAATTTATAGGCTAGGTGGCATGGTGTGAGGAAGCTTCTGAAAGGCTGGCAGATAAAAAATATATTAATAAATTCATTTTCACCCATAAGGAAAAGATTCCCCAAAATCAGTTGTACCTCAAAAAATACTCTATAGTAGAGACAATTTATAGGCTAGGTGGCATGGTGTGAGGAAGCTTCTGAAAGGCTGGCAGAAAAAAATATGTTTATAAGTTCATTTTCACCCCCAAGAAAATGATTCCCCAAAATCAGTTGTACCTCAAAGAAATACTCTATTATTGAGATAATTTATAGGTTAGGTGGCATGGTGTGAGAAAGCCTCAGAAAGGCTAAGAGATAAAAAAAATATTTTCATTAATTAATTCTAACCCCCAAGGAAATGATTCCCCAAAATCAGTTGTAACTCAAAAAATATTCTTTTATAGAGGCAATTCATAGGCTAGGTGGCATGGTTTGAGAAAGCTTCTGAAAGGCTGGTAGATAAAAAAATATGTTAATAAATTCATTTTCACCCCCAAGGAAATGATTCCCCAAAATCAGTTGTACCTCAAAAAAACACTCTATCATAGAGACAATTTATAGGCTAGGTGACATGGTGTGAGAAAGCTTCTGAAAGACTGGCAGATAAAGAATATGTTTATTAATTCATTTTCATCCCCAAGGAAATGATTCCCCGAAATCAGTTGGACCTCAAAAAAGTTCACTATCATAGAGACAATTTATAGGCTAGGTGGCATGGTGTGAGAAAGCTTCTGAAAGGCTAAGAGATAAAAAAAATATTTTTATTAATTAATTTTAACTCCCAAGGAAATGATTCCCCAAAATCAGTTGTAACTCAAAAAATACTCTATTATAGAGACAATTCATAGGCTAGGTGGCATGGTGTGAGAAAGCTTCTGAAAGGCTGGTAGATAAAAAAAATGTTTTTAAATTCATTTTCACCCCCAAGGAAATGATTCCCCAAAATCAGTTGTACCTCAAAAAATACTCTATCATAGAGACAATTTATAGGCTAGGTGGCATGGTGTGAGAAAGCTTCTGAAAGGTTAGCAGATAAAAAAATATGTTTATAAATTCATTTTCACCCATAAGGAAATGATTCCCCAAAATCAGTTGTACCTCAAAAAATACTCTATAATAGAGACAATTTATAGGCTAGGTGGCATGGTGTGAGAAAGCTTCTGAAAGGCTGGCAGATAAAAAATATGTTTGTAAATTCATTTTCACCCCCAAGGAAATGATTCCCCAAAATCAGTTGTACCTCAAAAAAATACTCTATTATTGAGACAATTTATAGGCTAGGTGGCATGGTGTGAGAAAGCTTCTGAAAGGCTGCAGATAAAAAAATATGTTTATAATTCATTTTCACCCTCCAAGGAAATGATTCCCCAAAATCATTTGTCACCTCAAAAAAATTCCTATTATAGAGACAATTTATAGGCTAGGTAGCATGGTGTGAGAAAGCTTCTGAAAGGCTGGAAGATAAAAAAATATGTTTATTAAATTCATTTTAACCCCCAAGGAAATGATTCCCCAAAATCAGTTGTACCTCAAAAAATACTCTATTATAGAGACAATTTATAGGCTAGGTGGCATGGTGTGAGAAAGCTTCTGAAAGGCTTGCAGATAAAAAAATATGTTTATAAATTCATTTTCACCCCCAAGGAAATGATTCCCAAATCAGTTGTACCTCATAAAAATACTCTATTATAGAGACAATTTATAGGCTAGGTGGCATGATGTGAGAAAGCTTCTGAAAGGCTGGCAGATAAAAAAATATGTTTATAAATTCATTTTCACCCCCAAGGAAATGATTCCCCAAAATCAGTTGTACCTCAAAAAATACTCATTATAGAGACAATTTATAGGCTAGGTGGCATGGTGTGAGAAAGCTTCTGAAAGGCTGGCAGATAAAAAATATGTTTATAATTCATTTTCACCCCCAAGGAAATGATTCCCCAAAATCAGTTGTACCTCAAAAAAATACTCTATTATTGAGACAATTTATAGGCTAGGTGGCATGGTGTGAGAAAGCTTCTGAAAGGCTAGCAGATAAAAAAATATTTTATTAATTCATTTAACCCCCAAGGAAATGATTCCCCAAAATCAGTTGTAACTCAAAAAATACTCTATTATAGAGACAATTCATAGGCTAGGTGGCATGGTTTGAGAAAGCTTCTGAAAGGCTGGTAGATAAAAAAATATGTTTATAAATTCATTTTCACCCCCAAGGAAATGATTCCCCAAAATCAGTTGTACCTCAAAAAAATACTCTATCATAGAGACAATTTATAGGCTAGGTGGCATGGTGTGAGAAAGCTTCTGAAAGGCTGGCAGATAAAAAAATATGTTTATTAATTCATTTTACTCCCCAAGGAAATGATTCCCCGAAATCAGTTGGACCTCAAAAAAGTTCACTATCATAGAGACAATTTATAGGCTAGGTGGCATGGTGTGAGAAAGCTTCTGAAAGGCTAAGAGATAAAAAAAATATTTTTATTAATTAATTTTAACTCCCAAGGAAATGATTCCCCAAAATCAGTTGTAACTCAAAAAATACTCTATTATAGAGACAATTCATAGGCTAGGTGGCATGGTTTGAGAAAGCTTCTGAAAGGCTGGTAGATAAAAAAAATGTTTTTATATTCATTTTTCACCCCCAAGGAAATGATTCCCCAAAATCAGTTGTACCTCAAAAAATACTCTATCATAGAGACAATTTATAGGCTAGGTGGCATGGTGTGAGAAAGCTTCTGAAAGGTTAGCAGATAAAAAAATATGTTTATAAATTCATTTTCACCCCTAAGGAAATGATTCCCCAAAATCAGTTGTACCTCAAAAAATACTCTATAATAAAGACAATTTATAGGCTAGGTGGCATGTCTGAGAAAGTTTCTGGAAGGCCGGCAGATAAAAAAATATGTTTGTAAATTCATTTTCACCCCCAAGGAAATGATTCCCCAAAATCTGTTGTACCTCAAAAAAATACTCTATTATTGAGACAATTTATAGGTTAGGTGGCATGGTGTGAGAAAGCTTCTGAAAGGCTGCCAGATAAAGAAATATGTTTATAAATTCATTTTCACCTCCAAGGAAATGATTCCCCAAAATCTTTTGCACCTCAAAAAAATTCCCTATTATACAGACAATTTATAGGCTAGGTAGCATGGTGTGAGAAAGCTTCTGAAAGGCTGGAAGATAAAAAAATATGTTTATTAATTCATTTTAACCCCCAAGGAAATGATTCCCCAAAATCAGTTGTTACTCAAAAATACTCTATTATAGAGACAATTTATAGGCTAGGTGGCATGGTGTGAGAATGTTTCTGAAAGGCCGACAGATAAAAGAATATGTTTGTAAATTCATTTTCACCCCCACGGAAATTATTCCACAAAATCAGTTGTACCTCATAAAAATACTCTATTATAGAGACAATTTATAGGCTAGGTGGCAAGATGTGAGAATGCTTCTGAAAGGATGGCAGATAAAAAAATATGTTTATAAATTCATTTCCACCCCCAAGGAAATGATTCCCCAAATCAGTTGTACCTCAGAAAAATACTCTATTATAGAGACAATTTATAGGCTAGGTGGCATGATATGAGAGAGCTTCTGAAAGGCTGGCAGATAAAAAAATATGTTTTAAATTTATTTTCACACCCAAGGAAATGATTTCCCAAAATCAGTTGCACCTCAAAAAAATACTCTATTATCGAGACAATTTATAGGCTAGGTGGCATGGTGTGAGGAAGCTTCTGAAAGGCTGGCAGATAAAAAATATGTTTGTAAATTCATTTCCACCCCCAAGGAAATGATTCTCCAGATCAGTTGTACCACAGAAAAATACTCTATTATAAAGACAATTTATAGGCCAGGTGGCATGATGTGAAAAAGCTTCTAAAAGACTGGCAGATAAAAAAATATGTTTATTAATCCATATTCACCCCCAAGGAAATGTTTCCCCAAAATCAGATGTACCTCAAAAAATACTCTATTATAGGGACAATTTATAGGCTAGGTGGCATGGTGTCAGAAAGCTTCTGAAAGGCTGACAGATAAAAAAATATGTTTATTAATTCATTTTCACCCCCAAGGAAATGATTATCCAAAATCAGTTGGACCTCAAAAAAATTCCCTATTATAGAGACAATTTGTAGGCTAGGTGGCATGGTGTGAGAAAGCTTCTGAAAAGCTGGCAGATAAAAAAATATGTTTATAAATTCATTTTCACCCCCAAGAAAATGACTCCCCATAATCAGTTGTACCTTAAAAATATACTCTATTATTGAGACACTTTATAGGTTAGCTGGCATGGTGTGAGAAAGCTTCTGAAAGGCTGCCAGATAAAGTAATATGTTTATAAATTCATTTTCACCTCCAAGGAAATGATTCTTAAAAATCTTTTGCACCTCAAAAAAGAATCCCTATTATAGAGACAATTTATAGGCTAGGTAGCATGGTGTGAGAATGCTTCTGAAAGGCTGGAAGATAAAAAATATGTTTATAAATTCATTTTTAACCAAAAGGAAATGATTCCCCAAATCAGTTGTACCTCAAAAAATACTCTATTATAGAGACAATTCATAGGCTAGGTGGCATGGTGTGAGAAAGCTTCTGAAAGGCTGCCAGATAAAGAAATATGTTTATAAATTCATTTTCACCTCCAAGGAAATGATTCCCCAAAATCTTTTGCACCTCAAAAAAATTCCCTATTATAGAGACAATTTATAGACTAGGTAGCATGGTGTGAGAAAGCTTCTGAAAGGCTGGAAGATAAAAAAACATGTTTATTAATTCATTTTAACCCCCAAGGAAACGATTCCCCAAAATCAGTTGGACCTCAAAAAAATTCCCTATTATAGAGACAATTTGTAGGCTAGGTGGCATGGTGTGAGAAGGCTTCTGAAAGGCTGGAAGATAAAAGATATGTTTATTAATTCATTTTAACCCCCAAGGAAATGATTCCCCAAAATCAGTTGTTACTCAAAAAATACTCTATTATAGAGACAATTCATAGGCTAGGTGGCATGATGTGAGAAAGCTTCTGAAAGGCTGCCAGATAAAGAAATATGTTTATAAATTCATTTTCACCTCCAAGGAAATGATTCCCCAAAATCTTTTGCGCCTCAAAAAAATTCCCTATTATAGAGACAATTTATAGACTAGGTAGCATGGTGTGAGAAAGCTTCTGAAAGGCTGGAAGATAAAAAAACATGTTTATTAATTCATTTTAACCCCCAAGGAAACGATTCCCCAAAATCAGTTGGACCTCAAAAAAATTCCCTATTATAGAGACAATTTGTAGGCTAGGTGGCATGGTGTGTGAAAGCTTCTGAAAAGCTGGCAGATAAAAAAATATGTTTATAAATTCATTATCACCCCCAAGGAAACGATTCCCCAAAATCAGTTGTACCTCAAAAAAATACTCTATTATTGAGACAATTTATAGGTTAGGTGGCATGGTGTGAGAAAGCTTCTGAAAGGCTGCCAGATAAAGAAATATGTTTATAAATTCATTTTCACCTCCAAGGAAATGATTCCCCAAAATCAGTTGTACCTCAAAAAGTACTCTATAATAGAGACAATTTATAGGCTAGGTGGCATGGTGTGAGAAAGTTTCTGAAAGGCCGACAGATAAAAGAATATGTTTGTAAATTCATTTTCACCCACAAGGAAATTATTCTACAAAATCAGTTGTACCTCAGAAAAACACTCTATTATAGAGACAATCTATAGGCTAGGTGGCATGGTGTGAGAAAGCTTCTGAAAGGCTGGCAGATAAAAAATATGTTTTAAATTTAGTTTCACCCGCAAGGAAATGATTCCCCAAAATCAGTTGCACCTCAAATAAATACTCTATTATCGAGACAATTTATAGGCTAGGTGGCATGGTGTGAGGAAGCTTCTGAAAGGCTGGCAGATAAAAAAATATGTTTATAAATTCATCTCCACCCCCAATGAAATGATTCTCCAGATCAGTTGTACCTCAGAAAAATACTCTATTATAGAGACAATTTATAGGCCGGGTGGCATGATGTGAAAATGCTTCTAAAAGACTGGCAGATAAAAAAATTTGTTTATTAATCCATATTCACCCCCAAGGAAATGTTTCCCCAAAATCAGATGTACCTCAAAAAATACTCTATTATAGGGACAATTTATACGCTAGGTGGCATGGTGTCAGAAAGCTTCTGAAAGGCTGGCAGATAAAAAAATATGTTTATTAATTCATTTTCACCCCCAAGGAAATGATTATCCAAAATCAGTTGGACCTCAAAAAAATTCCCTATTATGGAGACAATTTATAGATTAGGTGGCATGGTGTGAGAAAGCTTCTGAAAGGCTGGAAGATAAAAAAATATGTTTATTAATTCATTTTAACCCCCAAGGAAACGATTCCCCAAAATCAGTTGTACCTCAAAAAAATACTCTATTATTGAGACAATTTATAGGTTAGGTGGCATGGTGTAAGAAAGCTTCTGAAAGGCTGCCAGATAAAGAAATATGTTTATAAATTCATTTTCACCTCCAAGGAAATGATTCCTCAAAGTCTTTTGCACCTCAAAAAAAATCCCTATTATAGAGAAAATGTATAGGCTAGGTAGCATGGTGTGAGAAAGCTTCTGAAAGGCTGGAAGATAAAAAAATATGTTTATAAATTCATTTTCAACCCCAAGGATATGATTCCCCAAATCAATTGTACCTCAAGAAATACTCTATCATAGAGACAATTTATAGGCTAGGTGGCATGGTGTGAGAAAGCTTCTGAAAGGCTGGCAGATAAAAAAATATGTTTATAAATTCATTTTCACCCCCAAGGAAATGATTCCCCAAGATCAGTTGTACCTCAAAAAGTACTCTATAATAGAGACAATTTATAGGCTAGGTGGCATGGTGTGAGAAAGCTTCTGAATGTCTGGCAGATAAAAAAATATGCTTATAAATTCATTTTCACCCCCAAGGAAATGATTCTCCAAAATCAGTTGTACCTCAAAAAATTCCCTATTATGGAGACAATTTATAGGCTAGGTGGCATGGTGTGAGAAAGCTTCTGAAAGGCTGGAAGATAAAAAACATGTTTATTAATTCATTTTAACCCCCAAGGAAACGATTCCCCAAAATCAGTTGTACCTCAAAAAAATACTCTATTATTGAGACAATTTATACGCTAGGTGGCATGGTGTCAGAAAGCTTCTGAAAGGCTGGCAGATAAAAAAATATGTTTATTAATTCATTTTCACCCCCAAGGAAATGATTATCCAAAATCAGTTGGACCTCAAAAAAATTCCCTATTATGGAGACAATTTATAGATTAGGTAGCATGGTGTGAGAAAGCTTCTGAAAGGCTGGAAGATAAAAAAATATGTTTATTAATTCATTTTAACCCCCAAGGAAACTGATTCCCCAAAATCAGTTGGACCTCAAAAAAATTCCTATTATAGAGACAATTTATAGGCTAGGTGGCATGGTGTGAGAAAGCTTCTGAAAGGCTGGCAGATAAAAAATATGTTTTAAATTTATTTTCACCCCCAAGGAAATGATTCCCCAAAATCAGTTGTACCTCAAAAAATACTCTATTATAGAGACAATTTATAGGCTAGGTGGCATGGTGTGAGGAAGCTTCTGAAAGGCTGGCAGATAAAAAAATATGTTTATAAATTCATTTCACCCCAAGGAAATGATTCCCCAAAATCTTTTGTACCTCAAAAAAATTCTCCTATTATAGAGACAATTTATAGGCTAGGTGGCATGTGTGAGAAAGCTTCTGAAAGCTGGCAGATAAAAAATATGTTTATAAATTCATTTTCACCCTCAAGAAAATGATTTCCCAAAATCAGTTGTACCTCAAAAAATACTCTATTATTGAGACAATTTATAGGCTAGGTGGCATGGTGTGAGAAAGCTTCTGAAAGGCTGGCAGATAAAAAAATATGTTTATAAATTCATTTTCACCCCCAAGGAAATGATTCCCCAAAATCAGTTGACCTCAAAAAAATTCTCCTATTATAGAGACAATTTATAGGCTAGGTGGCATGGTGTGAGAAAGCTTCTGAAAGGCTGGCAGATAAAAAATATGTTTATAAATTCATTTCACCCCCAAGGAAATGATTCCCCAAAATCAGTTGTACCTCAAAAAATACTCTATTAATAGACAATTTATAGGCTAGGTGGCATGGTGTGAGAAAGCTTCTGAAAGGCTGGCAGATAAAAAAATATGTTTATTAATTCATTTTCACCCCAAGGAAATGATTCCCCAAAATCAGTTGTACCTCAAAAAATACTCTATATAGAGACAATTTATAGGCTAGGTGGCATGGTGTGAGAAAGCTTCTGAAAGGCTGGCAGATAAAAGAATATGTTTGTAAATTCATTTTCACCCACAAGGAAATTATTCTAAAAAATCAGTTGTACCTCAGAAAAATACTCTTAATATAGAGACAATTTATAGGCTAGGTGGCATGGTGTGAGAAAGCTTCTGAAAGGCTGGCAGATAAAAAATATGTTTTAAATTTATTTTCACCCGCAAGGAAATGATTCCCCAAAATCAGTTGCACCTCAAAAAAATACTCTATTATCGAGACAATTTATAGGCTAGGTGGCATGGTGTGAGGAAGCTTCTGAAAGGCTGGCAGATAAAAAATATGTTTATAATTCATTTCCACCCCAAGGAAATGATTCTCCAGATCAGTTGTACCTCAGAAAAATACTCTATTATAGAGACAATTTATAGGCTAGGTGGCAAGATGTGAGAATGCTTCGAAAGGATGGCAGATAAAAAATATGTTGTAAATTCATTTCCACCCCCAAGGAAATGATTCCGTCAAATCAGTTGTACCTCAGAAAGATACACTATTACAGAGACAATTTATAGGCTAGGTGGCATGGTGTGCAGAAAGCTTCTGAAAGGCTAAGCAGATAAAAAAATATGTTTAAACATTCATTTTCACCCCCAGGAATTTCACAGTCACCTCAAAAAATACTCATAGAGACAATTTATAGGCTAGTGGATGTGAGAAGCTTCCGGCGATAAAAAATTTTAGTATTATTTTACCCCAAGAAAAGTCCAAATCGTTTACTCAAAAATATCTATATAGAGACAATTTATAGGCTAGGTGGCATGGTGTGAGAAAGCTTCTGAAAGGCTGGCAGATAAAAAAATATGTTATAATTCATTTTCACCCCAGGAAATGATTCCCCAAAATCAGTTGTACCTCAAAAAATACTCTATTATAGAGACAATTTATAGGCTAGGTGGCATGGTGAGAAGCGTCTGAAAGGCTGGCAGATAAAAATATATTTAATTCATTTTCACCCCAAAGGAAATGATTCCCCAAATCATGTACCTCAAAATACTCTTTAGTGTAACCTCAAAAATACTCTATATAGAGACAATTTATAGGCTAGGTGCATGGTTTGAGAAAGGTTCTGAAGGGGCCTGGCTAGATTAAAAAATAGTTTTTAAATTATTTTCACCCCCAAGGAAAATGATTCCCCAAAATCAGTGTACCTCAAAAAATACTCTATCATAAGACAATTTATAGGTAGGTGGCTGTGTGAGAACAGCTTCTGAAAAGTTAGCAGATAACAAATTGTTTATAAATTCAATTTTCACCAAAGGAAATGATTCCCCAAAATCAGTTGTACCTCAAAAAATACTCTCTAAATAAAGACAAATTCTAGGCTAGGTGGCATGTTTGAGAAAAAGTTTCTGGAAAGGCCGCAGATAAAAAATATGTTGTAAATTCATTTTCACGCCCCAAGAAAATGATTCCCCAAAATCCGTTGTACATCAAAAAAATACTCAATTATGAGACAATTTATATGGTTAGGTGGCATGGTGTGAGAAGCTTCTGAAGGCTGCAGATAAAGAAATATGCTATAAATCATTTTCACCCTCCAAGGAAATGATTCCCCAAAATCAGTTGGACCTCAAAAAAGTCCCTATCATAGAGACAATTTATAGGCTAGGTGGCATGGTGTGAGAAAGCTTCTGAAAGGCTAGCAGATAAAAAAATATGTTTAGTAATTCATTTTAACCCCAAGGAAATGATTCCCCAAAATCAGTTGTACCTCAAAAATACTCTATTATAGAGACAATTTATAGGCTAGGTGGCATGGTGTGAGAAAGCTTCTGAAAGGCTGGCAGATAAAAAAATATGTTTTAAATTCATTTTCACCCCAAGGAAATGATTCCCCAAAATCAGTTGTACCTCAAAAAATACTCTATCATAGAGACAATTTATAGGCTAGGTGGCATGGTGTGAGAAAGCTTCTGAAAGGCTAGCAGATAAAAAATATGTTTATAAATTCATTTTCACCCCAAGGAAATGATTCCCAAAATCAGTTGTACCTCAAAAAATACTCTATTATAGAGACAATTTATAGGCTAGGTGGCATGTCTGAGAAAGCTTCTGAAAGGCTGGCAGATAAAGAAATATGTTTATAAATTCATTTTCCACCTCCAAGGAATGATTCTCCCAAATCAGTTGTACCTCAAAAAATCCCTATTATACAGACAATTTATAGGCTAGGTAGCATGATGTGAAAATGCTTCTAAAAGACTGGAAGATAAAAAATATGTTTATTAATCATATTAACCCCCAAGGAAATGATTCCCCAAAATC
Source organism: Acanthoscelides obtectus (assembly GCA_963669975.1). Lineage (NCBI taxonomy): Eukaryota > Metazoa > Arthropoda > Insecta > Coleoptera > Chrysomelidae > Acanthoscelides > Acanthoscelides obtectus. The sequence continues at coordinate 69,115,975 of CAVLJG010000003.1, read as the reverse complement.
AGATGTACCTCAAAAAATACTCTATTATAGAGACCAATTTATAGGCTAGGTGGCATGGTGTGAGAAAGTTTCTGAAAGGCCGACAGATAAAGAATATGTTTGTAATTCATTTTCACCCCCACGGACATTATTCCACAAAATCAGTTGTACCTCATAAAAATACTCTATTATAGAGACAATTTATAGGCTAGGTGGCAAGATGTGAGATGCTTCTGAAAGGATGGCAGATTAAAAAAATCTGTTTATAATTCATTTCCACCCCAGGAAATGATTCCCAAATCAGTTGTACCTCAGAAAAATACTCTATTATAGAGACAATTTATAGGCTAGGTGGCATGATATGAGAGAGCTTCTGAAAGGCTGGCAGATAAAAAATATGTTTTTAAATTTATTTTCACACCCAAGGAAATGATTTCCCAAAATCAGTTGCACCTCAAAAAAATACTCTATTATCGAGACAATTTATAGGCTAGGTGGCATGGTGTGAGAAGCTTCTGAAAGGCTGGCAGATAAAAAATATGTTTATTAATTCATTTTCACCCCCAAGGAAATGATTATCCAAATCAGTTGGACCTCAAAAAAATTCCTATTATAGAGACAATTTGTAGGCTAGGTGGCATGGTGTGAGAAAGCTTCTGAAAAGCTGGCAGATAAAAAAATATGTTTATAAATTCATTTCACCCCCAAGAAATGACTCCCCAAAATCAGTGTACCTTAAAAATATACTCTATTATTGAGACAATTTATAGGTTAGCTGGCATGGTGTGAGAAAGCTTCTGAAAGGCTGCCAGATAAAGTAATATGTTTATAAATTCATTTTCACCTCCAAGGAAATGATTCTTAAAAATCTTTTGCACCTCAAAAAAGAATCCCTATTATAGAGACAATTTATAGGCTAGGTAGCATGGTGTGAGAATGCTTCTGAAAGGCTGGAAGATAAAAAAATATGTTTATAAATTCATTTTTAACCAAAAGGAAATGATTCCCCAAATCAGTTGTACCTCAAAAAATACTCTATTATAGAGACAATTCATAGGCTAGGTGGCATGGTGTGAGAAAGCTTCTGAAAGGCTGCCAGATAAAGAAATATGTTTATAAATTCATTTTCACCTCCAAGGAAATGATTCCCCAAAATCTTTTGCACCTCAAAAAATTCCCTATTATAGAGACAATTTATAGACTAGGTAGCATGGTGTGAGAAAGCTTCTGAAAGGCTGGAAGATAAAAAAACATGTTTATTAATTCATTTTAACCCCCAAGGAAACGATTCCCCAAAATCAGTTGGACCTCAAAAAAATTCCCTATTATAGAGACAATTTGTAGGCTAGGTGGCATGGTGTGAGAAGGCTTCTGAAAGGCTGGAAGATAAAAGATATGTTTATTAATTCATTTTAACCCCCAAGGAAATGATTCCCCAAAATCAGTTGTTACTCAAAAAATACTCTATTATAGAGACAATTCATAGGCTAGGTGGCATGGTGTGAGAAAGCTTCTGAAAGGCTGCCAGATAAAGAAATATGTTTATAAATTCATTTTCACCTCCAAGGAAATGATTCCCAAAATCTTTTGCGCCTCAAAAAAATTCCCTATTATAGAGACAATTTATAGACTAGGTAGCATGGTGTGAGAAAGCTTCTGAAAGGCTGGAAGATAAAAAACATGTTTATTAATTCATTTTAACCCCCAAGGAAACGATTCCCCAAAATCAGTTGGACCTCAAAAAAATTCCCTATTATAGAGACAATTTGTAGGCTAGGTGGCATGGTGTGTGAAAGCTTCTGAAAAGCTGGCAGATAAAAAATATGTTTATAAATTCATTATCACCCCCAAGGAAACGATTCCCCAAAATCAGTTGTACCTCAAAAAAATACTCTATTATTGAGACAATTTATAGGTTAGGTGGCATGGTGTGAGAAAGCTTCTGAAAGGCTGCCAGATAAAGAAATATGTTTATAAATTCATTTTCACCTCCAAGGAAATGATTCCCCAAAATCAGTTGTACCTCAAAAAGTACTCTATAATAGAGACAATTTATAGGCTAGGTGGCATGGTGTGAGAAAGTTTCTGAAAGGCCGACAGATAAAAGAATATGTTTGTAAATTCATTTTCACCCACAAGGAAATTATTCTACAAAATCAGTTGTACCTCAGAAAAACACTCTATTATAGAGACAATCTATAGGCTAGGTGGCATGGTGTGAGAAAGCTTCTGAAAGGCTGGCAGATAAAAAATATGTTTTAAATTTAGTTTCACCCGCAAGGAAATGATTCCCCAAAATCAGTTGCACCTCAAATAAATACTCTATTATCGAGACAATTTATAGGCTAGGTGGCATGGTGTGAGGAAGCTTCTGAAAGGCTGGCAGATAAAAAAATATGTTTATAAATTCATCTCCACCCCCAATGAAATGATTCTCCAGATCAGTTGTACCTCAGAAAAATACTCTATTATAGAGACAATTTATAGGCCGGGTGGCATGATGTGAAAATGCTTCTAAAAGACTGGCAGATAAAAAATTTGTTTATTAATCCATATTCACCCCCAAGGAAATGTTTCCCCAAAATCAGATGTACCTCAAAAAATACTCTATTATAGGGACAATTTATACGCTAGGTGGCATGGTGTCAGAAAGCTTCTGAAAGGCTGGCAGATAAAAAAATATGTTTATAATTCATTTTCACCCCAAGGAAATGATTATCCAAAATCAGTTGGACCTCAAAAAATTCCCTATTATGGAGACAATTTATAGATTAGGTGGCATGGTGTGAGAAAGCTTCTGAAAGGCTGGAAGATAAAAAAATATGTTTATTAATTCATTTTAACCCCCAAGGAAACGATTCCCCAAAATCAGTTGTACCTCAAAAAATACTCTATTATTGAGACAATTTATAGGTTAGGTGGCATGGTGTAAGAAAGCTTCTGAAAGGCTGCCAGATAAAGAAATATGTTTATAAATTCATTTTCACCTCCAAGGAAATGATTCCTCAAAGTCTTTTGCACCTCAAAAAAAAATCCCTATTATAGAGAAAATGTATAGGCTAGGTAGCATGGTGTGAGAAAGCTTCTGAAAGGCTGGAAGATAAAAAAATATGTTTATAAATTCATTTTCAACCCCAAGGATATGATTCCCCAAATCAATTGTACCTCAAGAAATACTCTATCATAGAGACAATTTATAGGCTAGGTGGCATGGTGTGAGAAAGCTTCTGAAAGGCTGGCAGATAAAAAAATATGTTTATAAATTCATTTTCACCCCAAGG
>CAVLJG010000003.1:69063500-69112215 GCA_963669975.1 Acanthoscelides obtectus | reverse complement strand
CTATAATAGAGTATTTCTTTGAGGTACAACTGATTTTGGGGAATCATTTCCTTGGTGGTGAAAATGAATTTTTTAGCATATTTTTTTATCTGCCAGCCTTTCAGAAGCTTTCTCACACCATGTCACCTAGCCTATAAATTGTCTCTATAATAGAGTATTTCTTTGAGGTACAACTGATTTTGGGGATTCATTTCCTTGGGGGTGAAAATGAATTTTTTAGCATATTTTTTATCTGCCAGCGTTTCAGAAGCATTCTCACACCATGCCACCTAGCCTATAAATTGTCTCTATAATAGAGTATTTCTTTGAGGTACAACTGATTTTGGGGATTCATTTCCTTGGGGGTGAAAATGAATTTTTTAGCATATTTTTTTATCTGCCAGCCTTTCAGAAGCTTTCTCACACCATGTCACCTAGCCTATAAATTGTCTCTATAATAGAGTATTTCTTTGAGGTACAACTGATTTTGGGGATTCATTTCCTTGGGGGTGAAAATGAATTTTTTAGCATATTTTTTATCTGCCAGCGTTTCAGAAGCTTTCTCACACCATGTCACCTAGCCTATAAATTGTCTCTATAATAGAGTATTTCTTTGAGGTACAACTGATTTTGGGGATTCATTTCCTTGAGGGTGAAAATGAATTTTTTAGCATATTTTTTTATCTGCCAGCGTTTCAGAAGCATTCTCACACCATGCCACCTAGCCTATAAATTGTCTCTATAATAGAGTATTTCTTTGAGGTACAACTGATTTGGGGATTCATTTCCTTGGGGGTGAAAATTAATTTTTTAGCATATTTTTTTATCTGCCAGCCTTTCAGAAGCTTTCTCACACCATGTCATCCAGCCTATAAGTAGTCTCTGTAATAGAGTATTTTTTGAGGTACAACTGATTTTGGGGAATCATTTCCTTGGGGGTGAAAATGAATTTTTTAGCATATTTTTTTATCTGCCAGCCTTTCAGAAGCTTTCTCACACCATGCCACCTAGCCTATAAATTGTCTCTATAATAGAGTATTTCTTTGAGGTACAACTGATTTTGGGGATTCATTTCCTTGGGGGTGAAATTAGTTTTTTAGCATATTTTTTTATCTGCCAGCCTTTCAGAAGCTTTCTCACACCATGTCATCCAGCCTATAAGTAGTCTCTGTAATAGAGTATTTTTTTGAGGTACAACTGATTTTGGGGAATCATTTCCTTGGGGGTGAAAATGAATTTTTTAGCATATTTTTTTATCTGCCAGCGTTTCAGAAGCTTTCTCACACCATGCCACCTAGCCTATAAATTGTCTCTATAATAGAGTATTTCTTTGAGGTACAACTGATTTTGGGGATTCATTTCCTTGGGGGTGAAAATGAATTTTTTAGCATATTTTTTTATCTGCCAGCGTTTCAGAAGCTTTCTCACACCATGCCACCTAGCCTATAAATTGTCTCTATAATAGAGTATTTCTTTGAGGTACAACTGATTTTGGGAATTCATTTCCTTGGGGGTGAAAATGAATTTTTTAGCATATTTTTTTATCTGCCAGCGTTTCAGAAGCTTTCTCACACCACCCCACCTAGCCTATAAATTGTCTCTATAATAGAGTATTTCTTTGAGGTACAACTGATTTTGGGGATTCATTTCCTTGTGGGTGAAAATTAATTTTTTAGCATATTTTTTATCTGCCAGCCTTTCAGAAGCTTTCTCACACCATGTCATCCAGCCTATAAGTAGTCTCTGTAATAGAGTATTTTTTTGAGGTACAACTGATTTTGGGGAATCATTTCCTTGGGGGTGAAATGAATTTTTTAGCATATTTTTTTATCTGCCAGCCTTTCAGAAGCTTTCTCACACCATGTCACCTAGCCTATAAATTGTCTCTATAATAGAGTATTTCTTTGAGGTACAACTGATTTTGGGGATTCATTTCCTTGGGGGTGAAAATGAATTTTTTAGCATATTTTTTTATCTGCCAGCGTTTCAGAAGCTTTCTCACACCATGCCACCTAGCCTATAAATTGTCTCTATAATAGAGTATTTCTTTGAGGTACAACTGATTTTGGGGATTCATTTCCTTGGGGGTGAAAATTAATTTTTTAGCATATTTTTTATCTGCCAGCCTTTCAGAAGCTTTCTCACACCATGTCATCCAGCCTATAAGTAGTCTCTGTAATCGAGTATTTTTTTGAGGTACAACTGATTTTGGGGAATCATTTCCTTGGGGGTGAAAATGAATTTTTTAGCATATTTTTTTATCTGCCAGCCTTTCAGAAGCTTTCTCACACCATGTCACCTAGCCTATAAATTGTCTCTATAATAGAGTATTTCTTTGAGGTACAACTGATTTTGGGGATTCATTTCCTTGGGGGTGAAAATGAATTTTTTAGCATATTTTTTTATCTGCCAGCGTTTCAGAAGCTTTCTCACACCATGCCACCTAGCCTATAAATTGTCTCTATAATAGAGTATCTCTTTGAGGTACAACTGATTTTGGGGATTCATTTCCTTGGGGGTGAAAATGAATTTTTTAGCATATTTTTTATCTGCCAGTGTTTCAGAAGCTTTCTCACACCATGCCACCTAGCCTATAAATTGTCTCTATAATAGAGTATTTCTTTGAGGTACAACTGATTTTGGGATTCATTTCCTTGGGGGTGAAAATTAATTTTTTAGCATATTTTTTTATCTGCCAGCCTTTCAGAAGCTTTCTCACACCATGTCATCCAGCCTATAAGTAGTCTCTGTAATAGAGTATTTTTTTGAGGTACAACTGATTTTGGGGAATCATTTCCTTGGGGGTGAAAATGAATTTTTTTGTATATTTTTTTATCTGCCAGCCTTTCAGAAGCTTTCTCACACCATGTCACCTAGCCTATAAATTGTCTCTATAATAGGGTATTCTTTTGAGGTACAATTGATTTTGGGGAATCATTTCCTTGGGGGTGAAAATGAATTTTTTAGCATATTTTTTTATCTGCCAGCCTTTCAGAAGCTTTCTCACACCATGTCACCTAGCCTATAAATTGTCTCTATAATAGAGTATTTCTTTGAGGTACAACTGATTTTGGGGATTCATTTCCTTGGGGGTGAAAATGAATTTTTTAGCATATTTTTTTATCTGTCAGCGTTTCAGAAGCTTTCTCACACCATGCCACCTAGCCTATAAATTGTCTCTATAATAGAGTATTTCTTTGAGGTACAACTGATTTTGGGGATTCATTTCCTTGGCGGTGAAAATTAATTTTTTAGCATATTTTTTTATCTGCCAGCCTTTCAGAAGCTTTCTCACACCATGTCATCCAGCCTATAAGTAGTCTCTGTAATAGAGTATTATTTTGAGGTACAACTGATTTTGGGGAATCATTTCCTTGGGGGTGAAAATGAATTTTTTAGCATATTTTTTTATCTGCCAGCGTTTCAGAAGCTTTCTCACACCATGCCACCTAGCCTATAAATTGTCTCTATAATAGAGTATTTCTTTGAGGTACAACTGATTTTGGGGATTCATTTCCTTGGGGGTGAAAATGAATTTTTTAGCATATTTTTTTATCTGCCAGCCTTTCAGAAGCTTTCTCACACCATGTCATCCAGCCTATAAGTAGTCTCTGTAATAGAGTATTTTTTTGAGGTACAACTGATTTTGGGGAATCATTTCCTTGGGGGTGAAAATTAATTTTTTTGCATATTTTTTTATCTGCCAGCCTTTCAGAAGCTTTCTCACACCATGTCACCTAGCCTATAAATTGTCTCTATAATAGAGTATTTCTTTGAGGTACAACTGATTTTGGGGATTCATTTCCTTGGGGGTGAAAATGAATTTTTTAGCATATTTTTTTATCTGCCAGCGTTTCAGAAGCTTTCTCACACCATGCCACCTAGGCTATAAATTGTCTTTATAATAGAGTATTTCTTTGAGGTACAACTGATTTTGGGGATTCATTTCCTTGGGGGTGAAAATGAATTTTTTAGCATATTTTTTTATCTGCCAGCGTTTCAGAAGCTTTCTCACACCATGCCACCTAGCCTATAAATTGTCTCTATAATAGAGTATTTCTTTGAGGTACAACTGATTTTGGGGATTCATTTCCTTGGGGGTGAAAATTAATTTTTTAGCATATTTTTTTATCTGCCAGCCTTTCAGAAGCTTTCTCACACCATGTCATCTAGCCTATAAGTAGTCTCTGTAATAGAGTATTTTTTTGAGGTACAACTGATTTTGGGGAATCATTTCCTTGGGGGTGAAAATGAATTTTTTAGCATATTTTTTTATCTGCCAGCCTTTCAGAAGCTTTCTCACACCATGTCACCTAGCCTATAAATTGTCTCTATAATAGAGTATTTCTTTGAGGTACAACTGATTTTGGGGATTCATTTCCTTGGGGGTGAAAATGAATTTTTTAGCATATTTTTTTATCTGCCAGCGTTTCAGAAGCTTTCTCACACCATGTCACCTAGCCTATAAATTGTCTCTATAATAGAGTATTTCTTTGAGGTACAACTGATTTTGGGGATTCATTTCCTTGGGGGTGAAAATTAATTTTTTAGCATATTTTTTTATCTGTCAGCCTTTCAGAAGCTTTCTCACACCATGTCATCCAGCCTATAAGTAGTCTCTGTAATAGAGTATTTTTTTGAGGTATAACTGATTTTGGGGAATCATTTCCTTGGGGGTGAAAATGAATTTTTTTGCATATTTTTTTATCTGCCAGCCTTTCAGAAGCTTTCTCACACCATGTCACCTAGCCTATAAATTGTCTCTATAATAGAGTATTTCTTTGAGGTACAACTGATTTTGGGGATTCATTTCCTTGGGGGTGAAAATTAATTTTTTAGCATATTTTTTTATCTGTCAGCCTTTCAGAAGCTTTCTCACACCATGTCATCCAGCCTATAAGTAGTCTCTGTAATAGAGTATTTTTTTGAGGTACAACTGATTTTGGGGAATCATTTCCTTGGGGGTGAAAATGAATTTTTTTGCATATTTTTTTATCTGCCAGCCTTTCAGAAGCTTTCTCACACCATGTCACCTAGCCTATAAATTGTCTCTATAATAGAGTATTTCTTTGAGGTACAACTGATTTTGGGGATTCATTTCCTTGGGGGTGAAAATGAATTTTTTAGCATATTTTTTTATCTGCCAGCGTTTCAGAAGCTTTCTCACACCATGCCACCTAGCCTATAAATTGTCTCTATAATAGGGTATTTTTTTGAGGTACAACTGATTTTGGGGAATCATTTCCTTGGCGGTGAAAATGAATTTTTTAGCATATTTTTTTATCTGCCAGCCTTTCAGAAGCTTTCTCACACCATGCCACCTAGCCTATAAATTGTCTCTATAATAGAGTATTTCTTTGAGGTACAACTGATTTTGGGGAATCATTTCCTTGGGGGTGAAAATGAATTTTTTTAGCATATTTTTTTATCTGCAAGCGTTTCAGAAGCTTTCTCACACCATGCCACCTAGCCTATAAATTGTCTCTATAATAGACTATTTCTTTGAGGTACAACTGATTTTGGGGAATCATTTCCTTGGGGGTGAAAATGAATTTTTTAGCATATTTTTTTATCTGCCAGCCTTTCAGAAGCTTTCTCACACCATGCCACCTAGCCCATGAATTGTCTCTGTTATAGAGTATTTTTTGAGATATAAATCATTTTGTGGAATCATTTTTTTGGGGGTGAAAATGAAGTTTTATTTATATTTTTTCATCTAGCACCCCTTTAGAGATTTTCTCAGTATATGCTATTTAGCTCATTAATTACTTTCAATACAGTAATCGGTAAGTGAAAACTCGAAGAAAGGTTGTGGGTTAACTCTTGTTCCTACCAATTATTTAATTAGGGTGGAAAATGATTCTTCCTATAGGGGTGCTTATTCTCGTGCATATATATATATATATATTTATTGTTGCGAGCTGTTAGCTGTATCCTTCACAATCACAGTCTGATCGAGGATGTCGACGCCACTGGTCATTCGGGTATCTTCGGCAAATTGTCCGCTAAATTTTGTCTGCCAACTTCACACCGGTTAAATTTTTATTGTTTTTCAGAGCAATTTTTGCACATTGGATGGGTGCACTGTAAGCAAACGGGTCGTTTGCATTGCAAATAAAGGAACTTTGTCATTCTGTTTTTTCTTCTTGGACATAAATAACAAAGTTTACGTTTTTCTAAAACCAGTTCCTGCCTCTGAATAAGTTCCTCTTCTTCTGGTATTCCAATAATACGCCTAATTGAAGTTCGTATTTCACGGGGGATTCGAGCTGCTTAGCCAACTGCATCCCAAAAATGCTCTTCTCTTTGATTATAGTGTTGTTTTTATAACATTGGTGAAGTATATAAGCGTTTGTAACTGAGATATCGAGAAGGCGGGAGAAAATTACTAACGGCCATCAGCGAGATCTTCGACTTGAAGAACTCTTCGAACATTTCTCGTCTAGTGAATCTACTCCGCTTTTATTCTCATTATAATACGAAATTATTTCGGGTTTTCCTGTGGAGGGATCAGAGAAAATCCTATCATGCATTGAAGATATCAAGACTGTGGCCTTCCCAATTTTTCCAACGTGACTTATCAATGTACATTCTTCTCGAAATCCATAAAGTGATGAGCCTTGAGGTCTTTTCCTATTTGGCAAGAAAGTTGGTGGAATTTCAGCCTTATTTTTCTTCATGGTACCGACATAAGTGAGATTATTTTTTCGTAAGACGTCCACTAGCTGTATAGATGTGTACCAATTGTCGGCAGTAATATTACGATTGGTGCCGAAAATTGGGCTGCTCAGGCGTAATACGGCTTGGGTAGGTTTTAATAATTTTTTATCTTCGGCAGGTAGTCCAAATCCATCAGAATCTTTTCCGCAATAAATGTACGCGTCATACAGATAGCTATTTCTTGCATCAGTCAAACATTGAATTTTTATGCCGTACTTTGCCGGCTTATTAGGCATATAGATTTTGAAAGAACATCTGCCTCTGAAGCTGACAAGCATTTCATCTACTGTTGTAGACTGACCAAGTCCATATAAGCTTTGACAGTTTTCGATGAAGCTATTGAAAATAAAAGAAATTGCGGCAGTCGGATCGATTTTTTACGCTCTTCTCTATCTTCAAAGTTGTCAAATCGAATCACCGCAAGGAGAACAGAAAATCTTTTTTTGCACATCACTGCTCTGAACATTTCGCGACCAGTCCCATCGGTGGCAAATATTCTGTCAATATTTTCGTGATTGGAGTTGAATATACGAGGCACGTCCAGAAAGTAAGTGTACTCAATTTATGTAGGGTTCAAAAAAAATTATTAAAACCATAATATACTTGGTTACACTTGTACATATGTAAGTTATTTTTCGACATAGTCACCATCCCTCTCGATGCAAGTGGTGAGCCGCGGGATCAATTTTTTGATGCCGGCCTCGAAGAAGTCTCCCGCCAGCTCTTTCGCCCACTTCTCCACCTCCCCCTTCACCTCCTCGTCCGTTGAAAACTTGTTTCCACCCATGTGCCCCTTTAGGGAAGTGAAGAGATGGAAATCTGAAGGAGCCAGGTCAGGGGAATACGGGGGGTGATTCAGAACGTCCCATCCAAAAGAGTCCAGGAGTTGCTTCGTGGCGTTGGCCGTGTGGGGTCTGGCATTGTCGTGCAACAGGCAGACTCCCTTCGTCAGCATGCCCCTCCTTTTATTCTGAATCGCCCTTTTCAATTTTTTTAGCGTCTCACAGTATCTTGCCGCGTTGATGGTCTCCCGTGAGGCAGATATTCAATCAAAATTATGCCTTTATGGTCCCAAAACACGGATGCCATAATTTTTTTGGCTGAAATTGTGGTTTTGAATTTCTTGGCGGAGGGTGACAAGGTGTGACGCCATTGCTGAGACTGCCTCTTTGTTTCAGGCGTGTAGTGGGCAACCCAAGTTTCGTCTCCAGTAACAATAGAGTAGAGAAAATCATCGCCTTCGAGTTCGTAGCGTTCCAAAAACTCTTCGGAACTCTGCATTCGTTTCAACTTGTGCTGTTCTGTCAGCTGTTTTGGGACCCACCTCGCAGACAATTTCCGATATCCGAGAGTTTCTGTGATTGTTTCGTGTAACAGGGATCTGGAGATTTGCGGAAACATCGCAGAAAGTTCATCTAACGTCAATCTGCGATCGTCACGGACCGCAATCTCGATTTTTCCCACAAGTTCCTCAGTCAAAATTGAAGGTCTTCCGCTCCTCTGATCGTCATGCACGGAAGAACGGCCATTTTTAAACTCGCGACACCACTTGTACACACTCGTACGATTCATAGCTCCATTGCCGTAAACAGTTTTCACCTCATTATAAATTTCAACCGGAGCTTTTCCCTTCACAACGAGGTAGCGAATGACGGCGCGAATTTCGCACTTGGCGGGAGATACGATCGACATTTTTCGCGAGAGATGTTACTGCGTCAAGAGTTTTCAACACACTAACCTCAGATTGGTCTCTTTTTGAAGGGGAGGGGTCAGGCTACGCGGCAGTGTTGCCAACATGTCGAAAAAGTATTCTCTACAGCTGTGAGAATACCAGTACACTTACTTTCTGGACGTGCCTCGTAGCTGTATAAATTAAGAAGCCCAAAAATGCTTTCAGTTCAGTAATATCTGTCTCTCCAAGTTCACTTCTAGATATATCAGAATAACGTACACCTATTGCACATAGCTTTCTGTTAGTGCACTCAACAATCTCTTGCAACATGTTGTCCCCAAAAAGTAACTTCCAAACTGACAACGGATCAGCTGCCTCACCAAGACTTTTAGCCCTTGCCTTCAAAGTAGGAACTTTTATGACAATATTATGTTTTCTCGTTTTTGATGAAGGGCGAACTTCTGACGTACACCACCTATAACGATTTTTTCGGTACACATAGGTTTTTTTACTGTCTGTATCCGAATCGTCTATATTTGGATCATCAGTGTTCACCTCAACTTCACTATCACCACCGTCACATGAAAGTTCCGAGTTTGACTCATGTTCGGACTCAATAACAAAGTTTTCAGGTACATCATCTATGTCACTTCCACTGTCAGACGCCTCATTAAACCACTTCAGAAGGGTTTCTTCATAATGGGGATCACCTAAACGGACACGTTTCGAGGGCCCGGCCATATTTTCGAAATTAACTAGTACAAAACAACTAACACTAACAGTGACGTGCCGTCCGACAGACTGTGGTTCTAATAAACTCCGCAATAACCTGCAAGATACTGACGCGCCGCCACCACAAATTTGATGATCTGTTGTCGGCTAATAGGACGAGGAATAGGTGGGGGTATAATAATGTGGGCGGGACAAAATCCAAAATATAGACAAATATTACTGGCGTGTAGTCTGTCAGACGGCATGTCACCAGTTAAGGGTTAATATAATGTTTTGGACCACAATAAAAATAAATTTGTCTGCAATCTAATAGTTGAACCTCCATATATAGAGAATGATTTGAGTAAGTAATATTCTTATGGAGGATCAATTTTAGAATTAATTTTTGGATCACATCAACCTTTTGTAATTATTATTCATAACTCCCCACCAACCCAAAATTCAGTGAAGTAATAGAGCATAATAAAGATTATATAGATATTTCTTATCCAGAATATGTCTGAAGTACTATACCTGAATTGGGGAATAATACATCTCAGTCTCTTCACAAGGTACTCTGTATGGGTATTCCATTTTAAGCCACGCTTAAGTATTTTATTTTATCGGCTGACTGAATCTCTTTGAGACCTCTGCTTGTATGGAATTCAAGTTTTTTAAATTGTGGTGAGAGCCTATCGTTACAAGAAAATGCTATATAGCGGGTTTTGTTGTAATTAATTGTTATAGTTCTTTCCAAAAGAAATTTATAAATGTTTTGTTCCAATTTTAATTTTTAGTGTATGCCACTGGCTACTTTCATAGAGAATAGCTGTACCATCCGCGAAACCGATAACTTTACTTATTTTGAACAAATCGTTGATGGATTAAATAAAATGTGTCCTAATAATGTACCTTGAGGTACACCGTAAGATACGATATGGGGTTCACTAAATGTTTTATAAATTTTGACGCACTGTGTTCGATTTGACAAATAATTTTTCATAAATTTGTATGTTATGCCACGGAAACCTAAACTTTCTAAAGTTGTGAGAAGCAATTCATGAGGAATAGAGTCGGTTTGTCAATATCGAGATACTCGTATATTTGACTACAATAGCATCTTGAGTAGATTTGCCTTCCGCTATTAAGTTATATTTTTTTGCAAATTCGGTGTAACGTTTTTCAACATTGTTCAAATATTTTAGAAAAATTGATTTAGATGGAAATTGGTAGATAGTTGTTGGGTTTTTCTCTTTCTCCAGAATTAAATAATGGTTTTACCATATCGTGTTTTAAACATGTAGGGAATGTTCCTTTATTCATACAAGAATTTCTCTAATATGACAGTATGCCGCAGATGTTGGAATTTGAGGAGCAGACTTTCAGAAAGCGTTATGCTATGACTTGCATAAATTGAGGAAAGTGGAAAAAACTGCTGTGACAACATGCGTAGCTGCAAATGCTTGATTTTGGTGAATCAAATACCACGAAAATAGATAGGCTTTGACGGTGAAGGAGGATTACCTGGAAAACAAAGAAATTCCATTTTTTGACCAAAAGTAGATTCTATTTGATGCACTTTGTTTGTCCGAAGGTGAAATAAGTCCTTCTGTTTGGGAAACGGTAACTTAAGTCAAAATACCTTTATTCCATTTACCGATGAATACAATCTTATAAAAATAGGCTTAGAGAAAAATATCCAAACTTTCACTCCACCATCATCCTCGATGCAGTTACATACTTCTTGGGCATTATCTTCATCATTGTCTTCATCACCATTCTCTTGTAGCTCTTCAAGGGGCTCTGGAAAAATAGGACGAAGCCATTGCAATTCCTCATCCTCACGCCATCTTTCTGTGGATAGCTGCACCAAAAGGTTATGCAGACTTTTCAACTTTGTCCTTTTTATTTCATGATTCAAAGGCAACCTTGGCAAACTTTGGCATCGTCATTTCTGTAAAAGGTTTCTGTTTTCATCGCTACATGTTGTTTTGAAGTCCGTTTTATCAAGATTCGCTTAGCATGACTGATTGATTCGATTTTCTTAAAAGTGGACAAAGCGGATTTCGGGTCATATATTTTCCAGTCAGTCCCAAGCTTTCGAACCAATCCGACTTGAGAAGACAACTCCCAGTATTTTTCTGGTGACTTTAGTGTGCTGTGGGACCTAATAAGCTTCTCACATCGTCCAAAAATGCGATCCGCTGGCAGGTATGAATGACCTCTTATTGGAAAAACCATTCTTGTAGATTGCAGGCCTTTTGGTGCTTCTTTATGTAGCCACATCATTAGCATGTGAACTATGTGACTGTTCTTGTTTTGGCCTCCACATCCATCAGAGAACAACGTCAATTCTTTCAAGTTTTTTGGAAATTCAGCCTTTCTGAGAAAATCGTAAAGAACAGAACCAACTTCTGTGGCACCCCTTCCTGCTTGGTGTTCTAACCATGAGTAGAAAATTGGTCGCTTGCAAAGTATGTCTGTGATACAGAAAACATACAAGGAGAGTTGCTGTGCATAGAATGCCTCTGAAATCGGTACTTTAGGGAGATGTTGTACCTGCTGAAGATCGAAGCAGGATGCCATGCCGTCTTCAGATTTTTCCTTCATCATTTTAAAAAACTGCTTTGCTCGTAACTTATGTTCTCTTAAATTTGTAATAACAGTTTGCTTTTCGCGTTGGCCGTTCACCATAGAGAGCAGATTGAGGTGCCGCGTACAGAATCCACAAACATCGGTCGCCGGTGTACCGAATCCTATGTTAAAGTCATTCGAAAAAATGCGACTAATTTACTTTATAGCTTTATTCAACGCTATCATTGTATAGCCTATGTAGTATGGTGATATTGTACTCTGCAGATAAATACGTCCTTTTAGATTTCGCTCTTCCGTAGTGAGTCTCTTGCCCCTTTGAATTTGCGATGAATGCTTTCACTTTTTGCGCTTTTCCACATTTTTCTGTGAACGTCTGTCACCACCACGATTTTCAGAAATACCCGATCCAGCTTTTCTGGCATTTTCTTACAAACTGTTTTCTTGCTGTTGGAGCTCCACACATTGTAATGCACAGTAATGTTGCGGTTTCTAGTAAGCTTTGGTCTGAACGTTTCTTTCTCCTAGGAGTTCCAATTTCAATTAAATGAGACAGTTTCGTATCTTGCTTAACTTTGTCTTTTTGTGAATAAAACTTTTGTCGGCAGCGCCTTAGATCTTCGAGAGGAATATCCTTACATGAAAGTTTTTTTATTTCTGCCATGCTTACAGGAGACTTCGAAACAATCAAGGTTGAGATCTGGGTCATCGTATCTAGAAATAAAAACGCAAACTATGAAAAAATTCCCCAAATAACATAATTTACTATATGTACCGTATTTATTTCTGCCGCTGCCGTGATGTTGCACCCCATTTTCGTTTTCTACTGCCTCTGTCTTGATCACCAACAATATGCTCTTCATCCATAATAGTGGTCCGACCGATCTAACCCACTCGATATCACTATGCTAACTGAAGCAAGTTACGACAGGATTACAATCTTGAGACACGTGTCCAAACAAAAGGGTTTACTTGCTGCTCATCCAAAATATACTGGACAAACAAAAAGCGTTCATGCACTAACTAGCTTATCAAAGTCTATTTGTTTGTCCAACGCAGAAAAAAATAACGCTCTTTGAAAGTCTAGACGTATTAACGGGCGTTATATTTATCGTTTAACATCGTTTTGGATGTCCAAGGAGCGGTTGACAAATGGAGATGAACCTATACATTTGATCGCCATCTTTTGGCCAATTTCGTAAAAACTGCGCTTAATGCTTTTTGAAAGTCTGCTCCTCATTTATCCTCTTGAGAGTATATGCTTTTATATTATTATCTAGGCCTGGAGATTTTCTTAATTTTAATTCATTGATTATTGTATTTATTTCATGCGTATCGGTCGGTTCCAGATATAATGAGTTGTATAAACTGGTCCTACTATAATTTAATATTTCCACGTTTTTTTATGTTTTCTGAAATTTTTTTCCAGATTTTGAGAAATATTCACAAAATTCATTTGCTATATCTACATCCTTACTCACTAGTTCACCCTTTTCTTTTTTAATTGTACTAATGTTGTGTTGTTTTGTTATTTGCCTTGTATTTTATTGATGAATTGCCACATCTTGGACGAACAATTTTGTAGATTATCAAACTCTTCTTGGAGATATTTAATTTAAGCCTCTTTAATTATTTTTGTCAGTCTTTTTCTATATGATTTACGTAAATTCATTCAAAAGATTCATATCATAAGGACATTTTTTTGTTCCCTCATATAATTCTATTTTTTTGTTGAGGTAATAATCCCTTTTTTATTTAAATACACGCAGTTGCAACAAATGGGATTAGTAGATTTGTTGCATGAAGTAACATCATGTTCTCCTCCACATTTGAAGCATACTTTATGACTATTGCATTTACTTACCAGAATGATTATACTTGAAGCAATTTGTACACTGAGTTACCTGCCTCATTATTAGGAAACACTGATAAATTTTGAAAACAAGTTAAAATAATTCCTCCATTATTTTCAAATATTTGCCTAAATAGTCTACCTGAGACGTCTGCGTAAGCTATGTTCATCTTTTTTTCATTTCTATTTCACGTTCTTGAAGTTGTTCTTCAGAGTGGATTGCCAACAATCTTTATTTTAGGATTAAACATTTTCGGTTTTAAGTGTTTTTTTACTCTTTGACGGTGAATCCATTACTGCTTGGGCATATGTTGAATTTTTTGGTGTGGATGTGTCTTCTAACTTCTCAATTCCCCTAAGGAGTTTCTCAAGTGGTGTTACTATACAGTCCCTATCGACGATGTTTAATGAAAAAAGATCATACTTTATTTGGAATCTGCGGTTTTCGTTTGATAGGTGTTATATTAATGTTTCTTTTTCGAAAAATAATGCTTGACAAGTTTCCAGCAACTCCTGTTGTAATAATTTATTCTGTTTTTTCAAGAACTCACATGTTTATTGCGTTGACATAATAGAATCACAGCTAATGTTTACAGTCTCATCTCCATCCTCCATCCTTTACATTTCTCAGAGTCACTGCACACTCAGTATTTAGAATTTTGTATCACTGGTGTGGCTTTTAAAAATTGGGTCAACGTTGTACCTATATGAATACAAATGGCCGAAAGTGGTTTACCTCTTAAAAATTGCCTGATCCCCAATTGTGGATATCCAAACGTAGTCTAGGAACAAATTCAAGAGCAGCGACAAATTATTTTGATTCTTAATTTCGACAATATGGTGATGGAAATGTGGAAAAGGTAGATAATAGGTGTAGCACTAGGATGAAGAAATATTTATTTGAATCCAGTCGATCGATGTTCTCAAAAGTCACTATCAATTAGAACCAACATATCCGTCTGATTTCCATTAAAACCATCATGAACTATACTTTAGCGCATATCACAAGTATTTGATTTCTTATTTTAAAATGAAAGATTGGGATGTAACCTGCACGAAAATATCATTTTTTCTTTAAGGGACCCTCTGCTTGCTATTTTATAGAACTTCAAAGTTGCATTTTGGGTGATAATTCTGTGGTATAGAATACTGCTTTTTAAGCTGTTTTTTTCTTGTTTACATAAAAGATTGCTTTAAATTATATGAATATAACATACACTGTAAATTACTGTGACACTGTTCATCCCAATAACGTAATTTTGTATTATTTTAATGATGAAAATAGTTCATAGTTAAGTAGTCATTTCTTTTATTTCAGATAAATATTCCCATCACTACACAACTCTCTCCTTGTATACTGTGACATATAAATCCGAACACCCAGTTTAAATGGTTTTATTTTAATAAAATTTTGTATAAGTACTTAATGAAGATAATAAGTAAATGATAAAAATTTCAACATGATTGCACTGCTTTAAAGCCCTTTGACCTTTAGTAATGTGTGGATACATCCTGATATGCTACGCATTCTCCAACGCGCCTAGGCATGCTTCTGATCAGGTGGTCAATGACCTCCTGTGGTATCTCATTCCAGGCAACCACCAACTCCTCTCGAAGTGCTTCTAGAGTCTGAGGAGGACGTTGCAAATTGAGCAATCTCCTACCCATCATATCCCACACGTGCTCAATTGGGGATAAGTCGGGAGATCTTGGTGGCCATGGTAACAATGTGACATCATTATGTTGAAAGAAGTCTATTGTGACTCTTGCAACATGTGGTCGGGCATTATCTTGTTGGAAAGTTGGATCTGCCAGGGTGTCAAGATAGGGTAAACGATGGGGTTCTAGAACTTCGTGGATATAACGCTGCGCGTTCATGTTACCTCTGATGAAGATTAAAGGTGACCTGGAACCATAAGCTATAGCACCCCAAATCATAACTCCAACAGTGTGATGAACATGTCTTTCAACAAAAAACTGTGGATTCCTCCTTTCACCACGTCGCCTTCTAACCCTGGCACGACCATCGTGCATGCCTAAACAAAATCGAGACTCGTCACTAAAGACAATACTGTTCCATTCCTGATCCCATAGTGACCGTTGTCTGCACCACTCAAGGCGATTACGTCGGTGTTCTCGAGTTAAAGGGAGGACCCAGTGTGGCCGGTATGAAAACAAGCCAAAACTTCTCATTCGTCGGTAAACACTTCGCATGCCAATAGGTCTTCCGTGTTCTGCAAACCATTCATTTGCAATCGACCCGGTAGTGGAGAAACGGTCCCTTAAGGCCAATAATCTTAGGCGGCGATCTTCACGGTCTGTTCTACGGCGGCGTCCAGTTCCCCTTGCTCTTTGCGTACGGCCTTCTCGAAGCCATGCCTGACAACACCTAACCACAGTGTCTACACTTCTTTGCACTCTAACTGCAATTGCCCGAAAAGAAAGTCCAGCTTCCCGAAGTCCCACTATACGGCCCCTATCAAACTCACTAAGTTGACGAAATCGTACTCCGTACTCTAGGCATCGTAACCGATCGTAAAGATGTCAAGAACCAAAATCCGTCAACGTTGATTCTTGACTGCGTCTGAAATATTCATTTTTAGAGCGTTAGTGAATTAAAAAAAAGCAGTATAAAAACCGGAATGTCCAACTGATAAGGCTGAAAATTTGTTCACTTGTTATTTACAGTAAGATAAATACATTCACCAACTTTTATTAAAATAAAACCATTTAAACTGGGTGTTCGGATTTATATGTCACTTAGTATAGTTGCGATGTTGCCAAATCATGGATATTAATATACCTTAATTTGGTTTGTCAAATTCTTATTTATATACTACCGCAAAAATGTGCAATCGGCACAGGATTCTCATGAAAATGCCATTTGTAGGTGTGGCCTGCAGGTTTTACTGTCCACCTGGTGCCCCACGATGGCGTTCGATTGCCTTCTGCCCTTCACAAAACTACTTCTGTTATTGTTTTTCCTATATTATAGTTATAATCTATTTACTTTTTGTATGTATGTACTTGAAAAATTATTTAAAGTGAAGCTGATGTCACAAAATATGCCTAAACTAAATGTGATATATATATATATATATATAACAAAAAAAAAATAGGAAAATAATGGGCAAAATCCGCAAAAAGAAGGAAAGTGGATTCGAGCAGAAAATAGGATAGGTAACCCGAGCGATACGTATTTCTGCTGGTTGGCTTCATCAGGCCCGAAAAAATACGTATCGCTCGGGTTACCTATCCTATTTTCTGCTCGAATCCACTTTCCTTCTTTTTGCGGATTTTGCCCATTATTTTCCTATTTTTTTGTTATATACCGCTCATTGAATGCAGAACTAGCCCAACTCCATTTTTGCCGAATTTGCATTAACAACACCATGGGATGCTACGGCGCATGCCGGATTTGGGTGCAGAACTAGCCTATAATATCAACACGTTATCCCCTCTACCGCATCTATTATGCAAATATCCCAACTTGCGACGCGTTCCGAGATTCAGTGCAGAACAATCCCTTGGCGGTTGCGTATGCTAAGTCTGTGCTTTGTATGGACATAGGCTAGTTCTGTATTAGAATTTGTATACCAAGTACATAGTAGCTGTGGACATAGAATACTTCCGCAATACGGTAACTTCCTTAAGTAGCGATATTATTTTGTATATCGCGGTCACAATGAATTCTAGAACTTTAAAAATGATACAACTGGTGGGCCCGAAAAAATCAGAAGGCACCCAGAAGGCTGGTGAGACAATAAATTAAGTTTTAATAATTTCCGAATTATGTATGGGTATGATTTGTAGGCATACAAAATCTAGAGAAAAGGAGCTTATCTACATCGTTTACTCCGAATGCCAAACAAAACATTGGAGAGGCTATTACAGAAGGTAAGTGGCATTAGACTTCGATACTGTATAAACTATAAAGTTATAATCTACAAAAAACGATTTGAGGGTGACTCGAAGAGGAATAAGAAGGGAAAACTGATTGGGTTATAGGATTATAGCTAAACAATTATTAGCCCGACTATTATTTTCTGTAGGTGTATCTCAAAAATTTTCCCACATTCATTCGTGTTGCCTTTCTGTTAATTTACAATGTCCAATTTGATTCTAGAATATGTACAAGAAGATGATGGGGGATCAACAACTTCGAACAACCAAGCTCATGATGTTCCCAAAATACCTTCTTCGGCAAGAAGCATAGCTCAAATGATGCAGGACAGTATCACCCAACAGCCTCCTCTTTTTTTGATGCCTTGGGAAAGTTCAACTACATCCTACAAAATAACTCTGTAACTATTGAGGAATTTCCATCCAATGAAATCCTTAAGATCAGTAGTCCCGCTGTAGTTGAATTGAACGGTGGAGATACATATGAAAAAACTGTTCTACAAAATACTGACTTCACATCAAAATCCTCAAATACTATAGAGGATGATTTTATGCTTTCTGAATGTGAGAGTGACCCATTTGCCACCAGTGATGATAGCAATGACATGGACTATATACCAACATTAAGGAAAACTTAACTCACAGTAGAGATCCAGATGATATCGAAAACTCATCAGAACATGATGATAAAAATGAGCCGATGAAAACCAAGAAAAATACACGGAAGAGACAGAGGAATCCGGGTGCATGGAGAAGAAATGAAATAAAGAAGCTGCGGAATCTTGGCGAGAAGTAGAAGACTGGAGAGGAAACCTCCGTCCAAAAAGGCAACCAAAACCTCCTTGTACTAACTGCAGACAAAAGTGCAGCGAAAAGTTCACAGAAGAAGAGAGGAAACAGATATTTGAGAGATATTGGCAACTGGGGGACATCAATAGACAACGGGATTTTATTGCCCAGTATGTAAATATAATGGACAAGAAAAGAACACGGTTGAGAAAGCAGGATGGAAACAGTAGTAACGAAGATACCTGCACAGAAAAAACAACAGGAAGAAAAAATGCGTTTTCCTTTAAGTATACATTTTTAAATCGTCGCGTCGATAGAAAATAGCGGTCTGTAAAACTTTTTATGAATACTTTAGGGATAAGCACCCTGGTCATTAAGACAGTGTTAAAAAAAATGGGTAGCACCGGTGCAGTCGGGGCAGATCGGTGTGGTAAGGCATGCAAGAGTTCTAAATTGAGTGATTCAATAAAGCAGTCAATGAGGGACCACATTAATCTATTCGAAACAGTCGAGAGTCACTACTGCCGAAAAAACACTTCAAAGTAATTTCTGCCACCAACGCTTAATATTTCCAAGATGTATGGCCTTTACCTTGAATATTGTGAGCAGAACAACATCCAACCTGCGACAGAAAGCATTTACAGAATAATCTTCAACACCGAATTCAACTCATTTTTCATCCCTAAAAAAGATTTGTATGATATTTGCAAGTATGATGGCGGAACAACAGAAGAAAGAACTGAAATGGAAGAAAAATACCAGTTGCACAGAAAGAACAAGGACATTGGACGGGATTTAAAGAATGCTGATAAACAGACGGCTAAGCAAAATAGAGAATTTTTTGCAGCCGTTTTTGATTTGGAACAAATACTGCCTCTCCCCAAAAGTAATGTTGGTATGGCATATTACAAACTTAAATTATCAACATACAATTTCACGATTTTTAACTTGGCAAATTCTGAAGGACATTGTTACATGTGGTACGAGTCTGTTGGTAAAAGGGGGAGCTCAGAAATAGGCTTATCGACCTCAAAGTACATGAAGATACGAGAGAATTTTCTTTCTATTCCGACAATTGTGCAGGTCTAAATCGAAACAAATATATTTTTAGTACGTATAGCTTATTAGCACAGAAGCACAAGATTGTGATAAGGCATACATTTTTGGAGAACGGTCATACGCAAACCGAAGGGGATTCGATGCGTAGTGTAATTGAACGAGCATCTAAGCTTATCCCTTTATTTACCACTGATCAATGGTATACTTTAGTACGCAGGGCAAAAAGAAGTAAACCGTATGTAGTAACTGAGATGGACAAAGAGTATTTTTTTTGATTTGAACGCGCTTGCCAAGGATACCATTTTGAATTGGGATCGTGATATGGAAAATGAGAAGGTTTCTATAAATAAAATACGAATTTTAGAGGGAACCTTAAAATTTCAAAATAAAATTTTATTCAAATACGACTACAATGAACCGTTCAGAACAATTAATTTATTAACAAAAGGCAGAAAGACAATTGATGTTGATCTAAAAAATATACAGTTAAAGCAATGTTACAAGGGTGCTACCCCGATCAGCAAAACAGTATGATCATCTGCAATTCCTATGTGACAAGGGGACTATACCTACTCGGTACCACAGTTTCTACAAGAACTTACAGTATTCCAACGTAAGTAGGGATGGCGACTCAGAAGTTCATCATTTTTCTGTTACAAAAAGTTTCTTAATACTACCACTTTTTTATATATCAGGTAGCAATAGTTCATCTGGTGGGGATACTGAATTATAATTTTTGTTTCCTGTTATTATTTTGAGCACTGTCCATCGTTTGCCTGAATGCCTCGTTTATGTTTTGGTAGTTAATTATAATATTATGTACCTGTATAATAAGACTGCTTAGTTGTCAATAAATGTTTTCAACGTATTCCCGTTTCTATTTTTGTGCTGAATAAGCTGAATGTACATATATAGATACAAACATGGGTCAGAACTAGCCTAAGTTACTTATATTACGACTACACCTTATCCTATGTGGACATAGGATACAACTTCCACGAAGACAAGTATCCTAAGTCCACAAATTTCGGTTTTGTAAGCCTAAATAAAAAAAACATTAAAAGAGCAAAACACATGCAAGTATACTCATATTATGAACACATTTTCACTCAAGACTTGCAAGAAGTTTAAGACAAAATCAGAAAAAATGATCTCCTGTAAAATTAGCATTTTGTGACTTGTGCTAGTTCTGCATTCAATGAGCGATACATTTGCTCCGCATGATTATTTTCTCTTTATATATATATACAGGGTGGCCAAACACGTGACGTCATAAAAAAAAATTAGATTCCCCACATCGAGAGGAACCCAAATCACCCCCATATATATGGTCCGATTTTGTTTAGTTTAGGAGTTATGATTTTTTTTTCGGATTTTTCGAGAATTTTTGAGTTCTGTGTTTATTTTTACCATAACTTCGTTAATAATTGTGATAAATGCCTGCTTTTTTCACGATTATGTAGCTAAGACCTAAGGCTTAACTATCATATAATCATTCAAGTCATGTAACTAATACTACTTTTTAATTTTTTTCAAAATCTTCGAACATAACAAAAAAGTAAAAAAGTGCAACAACTTTGAACGTTTATAAAAAATTGCAAAAACATGTTCTTACTATTCGTAAGTATCTTAAAAACTTCCTTACGGTATCAGCTATTTATCGTAAAAATTTCATCAACCTAGCTTTACTACATGCTACCGTAATTGTGGCTCAAATAGAACCGAACCCAAAATTGGATAACCCTCTGCTCAATAGAAATTGTTAGTTTCGGAAAAAAAATTTGCAAAAACCACAAAAACACGTTTGATTTTTACTGAACAGCAGATTATTATTCATTTATGTTATTTACAAGAGGTTTTCAAAATGTCTGCCTCTAACAGAAATGCACAGTGTACACCTACGTATGAAATTTTGTTTTAAATCTCTAAATGCTTGTGTGTTGTTTTTCAACACATGTGTCGCTTCTTGAATTTTGTTCTACAATGAATTTTCATTTGCACATTCTTGGGCGAATGTTATGTCTTTAAAATATCCCCAAACAAAAAAATCAATGGGGTTGAGGTCAGGGGAGCGTGGAGGCCATCGTATCGGTCCGTTTCGTCCGATCCATCTGTCTGGGAACCTTTCGTTTAAGTAGTTTCGCACGATCGTTGCGTTGTGGCATGGTGCACCATCATTCTGGAACACCATGTTCCGTCTGGCTTCCAGGCTTGAATCTTCCAGCAATAATGGTAGGCTATTTTCAAGGAAGCTTTTGTAGGCTACCGAATCCAACCTTGACGGCAGTTCAAATGGACCGATAAATTCCATATTGAATATTCCTGACCATATGTTCACACTAAAACGGTGTTGAAATGTCGACGGCCTTGACTGGTGGGGGTTTTCAACAGCCCAAGTATGTAAATTATGGATATTGAATATCCCTGTTCTTTCAAAACGTGACTCGTCAGTCCATAAAATTTTATCAAAAAAATCTGGATCCTCTCGTTGTCTTCGCAGCATTGTCTCGCAGAAATCCACTCTTAACTGGTAATCTGAAGGCATCAACGCTTGAACTCTTTGAACATGATAGGCATGATAACCTTCTTCATGAAGAATATTTTGTATCGATGTTCGTGGTATTCTAAGGTTTTGTGCCATAGATCTCGTACTCGTTGAGGGATTCCAGCTAATTTCTTCAAGTACTACTTCTCTGCGATCCGGATCAGCTGTAGGATATCCTTCATTGCTTCCTCGTCCTGGAATGCGGCCTGCCATGAAAGTGTTATGTGTGTTAATAAAAACACGGTGGTCTGGGTAATGCTCAGGTTGTGGTCCGCCTCGGCGTATAAGTTGTTCCCGGTACAGCTGAGCTGCTAAAGCGCCGTTGCCTTGAGCAACGCCATAATAATAATGCATTTCTGCATATTCACGCAACGTATAATGCATCACAAACTTCTTAGCAAACAAAGTCCAAATCAGTATGCAAAGCAGAGAAATTAGCCGGAATCCCTCAACGAGTACGAGATCTATGGCACAAAACCTTAGAATACCACGAACATCGATACAAAATATTCTTCATGAAGAAGGTTATCATGCCTATCATGTTCAAAGAGTTCAAGCGTTGATGCCTTCAGATTACCAGTTAAGAGTGGATTTCTGCGAGACAATGCTGCGAAGACAACGAGAGGATCCCGATTTTTTTGATAAAATTTTATGGACTGACGAGTCACGTTTTGAAAGAACAGGGATATTCAATATCCATAATTTACATACTTGGGCTGTTGAAAACCCCCACCAGTCAAGGCCGTCGACATTTCAACACCGTTTTAGTGTGAACATGTGGTCAGGAATATTCAATATGGAATTTATCGGTCCATTTGAACTGCCGTCAAGGTTGGATTCGGTAGCCTACAAAAGCTTCCTTGAAAATAGCCTACCATTATTGCTGGAAGATTCAAGCCTGGAAGCCAGACGGAACATGGTGTTCCAGAATGATGGTGCACCATGCCACAATGCAACGATCGTGCGAAACTACTTAAACGAAAGGTTCCCAGACAGATGGATCGGACGAAACGGACCGATACGATGGCCTCCACGCTCCCCTGACCTCAACCCCATTGATTTTTTTGTTTGGGGATATTTTAAAGACATAACATTCGCCCAAGAATGTGCAAATGAAAATTCATTGAGGAACAAAATTCAAGAAGCGACACATGTGTTGAAAAACAACACACAAGCATTTAGAGATTTAAAACAAAATTTCATACGTAGGTGTACACTGTGCATTTCTGTTAGAGGCAGACATTTTGAAAACCTCTTGTAAATAACATAAATGAATAATAATCTGCTGTTCAGTAAAAATCAAACGTGTTTTTGTGGTTTTTGCAATTTTTTTTTCCGAAACTAACAATTTCTATTGAGCAGAGGGTTATCCAATTTTGGGTTCGGTTCTATTTGAGCCACAATTACGGTAGCATGTAGTAAAGCTAGGTTGATGAAATTTTTACGGTAAATAGCTGATACCGTAAGGAAGTTTTTAAGATACTTACGAATAGTAAGAACATGTTTTTTCAATTTTTTATAAACGTTCAAAGTTGTTGCACTTTTTTACTTTTTTGTTTTGAAAAAAATTAAAAAGTAGTATTAGTTACATGACTTGAATGATTATATGATAGTTAAGCCTTAGGTCTTAGCTACATAATCGTGAAAAAAGCAGGCATTTATCACAATTATTAACGAAGTTATGGTAAAAATAAACACAGAACTCAAAAATTCTCGAAAAATCCGAAAAAAAATCATAACTCCTAAACTAAACAAAATCGGACCATATATATGGGGGTGATTTGGGTTCCTCTCGATGTGGGGAATCTAATTTTTTTTTATGACGTCACGTGTTTGGCCACCCTGTATATATGAGAAATAACTGAAAAAGTATCTGTTGCCAATCAATAAATAATGAAAACATAACAAAGAACATTGCAAGTTTTTTGATGATATGTTGGGTGGTCCAAATCGACGAATCGACGTTGGGTAATTTTATATGCAATGACCTTTTGCCTTTTGTATGTTTTATGTCATTTTTCGCTAAATATTGGGAAATCTTCTCATAAAATAAGCCATTTACAATAAATTAAGACTTATTTTTTATTACGTATTTCTCCCAAAAAAGGCACAACTTGGCAACAACGGACATCATTTATCTTATCTATCAAGAAATGAACATTATAAAATGGTTATTGAGAATTGTTTGTACTTTCAAATATTTCTTATAAAAG
This sequence comes from Acanthoscelides obtectus, assembly GCA_963669975.1. NCBI lineage: Eukaryota > Metazoa > Arthropoda > Insecta > Coleoptera > Chrysomelidae > Acanthoscelides > Acanthoscelides obtectus. The sequence goes on along the minus strand of CAVLJG010000003.1, from coordinate 69,088,180 downwards.
CAAAAACTTTGATCTCATTGAAATAGTGTATGTTATATTCTTATAATTTAGACTATTTAGAGCATCCTTTTCTGCAAAAAGCAAAAAAAGGCTGCATATAAAACAGTATTCTATCCAGTATTACCAGAAAAATGCAACTTTGAAGTTCTACAAAATAGCAAGCAGAGGGTTCCTTAAAGAAAGAATGATATTTTCGTAAAAGTTACATCCTAATCTTTCATTTTAAAGTAAAAAATAAAGTATTTGCGATATGCGCTAACGTATAGTCTTACCCACGGTTTTTGCATGGAAGAATTACGTGATATTAGTCGAGCCCCTTTTCCTCGTGATTGAGTCATATTCATGCCCGTTTTTTTTTGATGTTTTTAGTTTTTTTGTGATCTACATAATGTTTTCCTACAAGATTTCAACTTGGAACTAGGTGTCGTACACTTGTGCACTCATAGAAGCTGTACGTGTTGCCTACCTAAAACGTCATCCCACTTGAACAATTTGGTTTGTGTGATGTAACCTCTGATTCAGAGATGGCACCGTTGTGGCGATCTATAGCCAGGGTGTCCTGAGGCAATGGATAAATTATGGACTCTCGCCCCACATTAAAAATTGAGAATAATAATTGAAATGTACCATTTATCTAAAAAGAAACTGTGGAGAAAACACCTCATAAAACTATGTTTTATGGTAGCCTGGAAATGAGCCAAAATTATAACGGTAAATAAGTTGTGCGCAGACTAGGAGAATATCCTTTAGGTTAAGAACATTATTTCAGACCGTGATCAACAGGGATGCGTACCTAAAGCCTGCTACACACAGTGCCGGCGGCAGGGCCGCCGGCTAAGCCGCGCAAAGGAGCCGCCGTGGTGTGCCGGCGGGTTAGGCGGCTTGCCGGCGTCACTTCGTTCCTGGCATTCGAGCGGTAGTGTTGTGCGGTTTGTGTGTTTAAACAAATTAAAATGTCGTTTAATTGGGACGACGAAACTGTGCTGCTCTTAATTGAAAAATTTCATGAAAATGATATATTATGGAATCCCAGAAATGCAGCACTTCACTAGCTTTCTATGTGACTGTCACAACTGGAATGATGCTTGACGGCTTGTGCCGGCGGCATACCCGCTCGGCAAAAACCCGGCGGTATTGTCGCCGGCACTGTGTGTAGCAGCTTTTATACTTGGAAATTTGTCAGTTATCCATATTATGTATGTTTTTGTTATATTGGCCTAATTTAACTATTCAATATTATTATGCTTACTCGCCTTAAAAGACTTACCATTGTGTTCTTGACGTAAATTGAGATTTACTTGCTCTGTAGAGATGGTGGTTGAAGATGTAGTATCTACTGATGGTGGCAAAGCAAGAGTTGAAACATGATCTGAAACCATGCAATTAATGTTGAAACAGATCTTTCCAAATGGTTAATTGATTTCGTTATGAATAAAATATTCTCTAACCTAACATGCGACAGGTTTAGTGAATACAATTGGTTAATTATCAATTTAAGCACATAACGAATTCTAATGATTTACTTACCAATCATTTGTTTTAATTTTTGTGGACAGAACATGGAAGACACTTTTTATTTGTATTACAGTAAACTTATTTCGTATTGCGTTCTATTTTTTGATGAAACCTTTCCATAATTTCTATAGTAATAGAAATTGTAGATAATGAAGTTAATTAGTCTGCAAAAAACTTCTTTCGCTCATGTGCGGAAAGTAGAGGAGTAACGGGAATCCATAAAATAATGTCAGTATCAAAGAACTTTCAATGTGCAAATTGTGCCACCCTAAAAACTTTTTTTCTAACACCACCCATGACGCCAATACATTTCTTTCATGATTAAAATTTCCAAAATATGTCATTGATCACCTTATTTAACAAAAGCAGTTAGATTTCCACTTTATCAGATATTTCATATTGACCATTTCCTAAACATAAAGGTAAAACAATTTATCAAAGTAAGAAAGTAGAAGTCTCTGTATGATACAATACTGCCCTTTTATCTTTTTATAACCTATTATGGTATTTAGTTTTTTTTGTAATAATTCTATTATTTGTGAATAAGTATTTACCGTAATAAGAAATTACTTTTGCTCCGAAGGAATAATTTTGAAACATATTCTTTGTTTAACTTGAAATATGTGTATAAGAAAACATGCTATGTCATTTACATAATATGAGAGTATGTTTATTAAATGTAATCATATAATTATTGAACTGAATTATTAATTGGTGAAAAGAACCTTTGTGCTATTTTTGTGAATTTCAATATGAATAAGTTCTATGAAAATAAAATATAATTCTCCATTACTGCGTTTTTCCTTTAAAAATTGATTATGAAATTTACGAAAAAGTGCAGCAAATTGGTTTTTGCAGAGTCTAAAAGCAGTAAATCACATATTACTGCTTTTTAATTTGCAAGAACTGAAGTCGGAGAGTTATTTATTTTAGGCCTATGATCCGAAATCTCATTTAAATGACTCTCTATAAAGTCATGTAACATTGCAATATTCATTCAGTTTTATTTTGTCGTAATAATATTATTTACTTAGTTCGAAAAAATTTGATCTTCTCAGACTTCGACTTTTACAGTCTACTGCCTTTTTACCTAAGTACGGTAGTGTAGTCAAGGATCACAATACACATGGTACGCCGTTGTTAACACGGTGTGTGTTTTTGACTGCGCGTTAGCAGTGGCGTAGGATAGGCTGTGTTACTCTTTTATTTTGATACCTGAATATTGTATCGTTTTTCTGAGTTCTTTTGGGTGTGGATTAAAACACTGGATTCCACAAAAAGAAATGTATTAATTTATTTAAATGGACTAGATAGAACATTTATGTACACCACTATTTATGTCTGACTAATACTTGTGTCGCTCCATTGACTGAACTATACTCTACTCTACTATACTTCCCTCTTCCGGTCGTCGAGTTATATTGTCCGCATCGTGATTCGAACAGATTCCGGTGAGCCACATAGCGGCATTCCAGAATCGTCGAGGTCACTTCGCGTCCATCTAGAAGGCGAGTTACTGGCACGATCCTCAACAGATGTAGTCAAGCGGCATGTATGGTTGCGATCCGCGTAAAAACAGATCGGACATGAAGCTCTGGCGCGGTCCCGAACAGATGGCGCCAACAGTACTATTCATTCTTGTTCACTGCCACCTCCCTAAAGTCATTCCGTCCCGGAATGGTCTTACTGGTGGTGGATGTCGATATCGGCACGACTGCCCTTTCTTGCAGTAGGAGTTCTTGAAGAAGTTACAACCACACTGTTTCCAGGATGTAGCCATCTAGGACTGTGACAACACACCAGAAATCGAATGTCTGTATACCGAAAGACTACCTCAAGCATGCTTCGGATGATTCTCCAGTCCAGGTTGTCCAGTCCACATGCCAGCTTAGGTATTGCCAGTTTTCTCAGGTCCTCGGCAAGCAACACTTCTCTAAGAGAACACAAAGCGCTCCAGACATCCTCGTAATTCGGTTTCTGATGTGAAGCTTCCTTGGTAACCAGATAGAAGATCTTTCGGTTGGTACCCTCTTCAGTTATCTGGAGTACTTCTCCGACCTCCGGGTTAGTTTGTCGCAGCTCGTACACTCTTCCAAAAATCCTGAGAAAAACCTTTGCTATACCTCTCAACATTCGCAAGTCTTGAGCCACACAGTGTGCCAGGCATACTCTGTTGAAGTGGTACAGAGATCTTGCTGTACATCACATGTCACTCCATATCGACTCTTAAGGCCATTAGCATGGTGAGCCATAAATTGGTCAAATGTCATGTCCGGTTCTGGTTGGATTTGCCGCACCGCCGCATCTTCGTTGTTTCCATGATAAGGTGCAAGTCGGTTGAAATGTACAATTTTGGCTTTACCGCGTGGTGCTTTCTGAATCCTGTAGAGAACATCGTTGATGGCCTCTAGAACTTTAAATGGCCCGGCCCAGGATGACTGAAGTTTAGGCGACAGCCCTTTTCGCCTCTTTGGGTCGTAAAGCCAAACCGTTTCACCATTGTCATAAGTCTGGTCTTTGGCATTAACGTCATAAGCTTCCTTCATCCGGTCGCTGGCACCTTGAATTGAAACACGAACCTGGCTATGGATGGAGTCCATTCTTCTTCACTTACGTAGTCTTCGCCGGCAATATCAGTTCCTGGTGGACAGCCAAACTTTAGATCGCATAGGAGGCAAAGTTCTCTTACCATAACAATTAGAGCCGGGATCTCTCCTGTGCTTTCATGAATCGACGATCGGTAAGCCAATAAGAAGAGGTGAAGAATACTATCCCAGTCTCTTAGATGGCTAGAGACTACTTTAGCCAAATACCGGTTAATGGTCCTATTGCGGGTGTAAGGCAGTAGTCCTGGTCTTCTTAATCCCAAGGATTTTACAGATATTTTGGAACAGATTTGACTCAAAATTGCGCCCTTGGTCCGAATGCAACTACAAAGGTACACCAAATCGACAGATCCATTCCTTTAGTAAAGCATTGGCTAAGGTAGATGCTTCCTGATTTGGCAGAGCGTATGCCTCAACGCACTTGCTGTAGTAAGCCATTACCATAATGATGTATTTATTCCCTGCCCCACTTTATGGAAAGGGTCCCGCCATATCAATAGCAATCCGTTCAAAAGGCCACGTTGTAATGGCGCATCGAAGCTTTTGATTTCCTTTGCGGTCCATTGTCGCACACATAACACATTTTCTGCACCAGTGTTTTACGTCCTTCTTGCTATTGACCCAGTAAATTCTTTCCCTCACTTTTCCCAGGATTTTTGTAACTCCGAGATGTCCTGCTGACACACCGGAATAGATTTCTTCTAGCAGCTCCGGGATCCGACATCTGGGAATAACGATTTGGCTTCTTTACTTTTTGCCGTTGTTTTCCATCATTACGCAGTAAGAGTCCGTCGTCCATAACTAGAGAATTCCATTGTGCCCAATATGACCTTATTATAGTAGAATACGTCTCAAATTCTTCCCAGGCTGGTTTCCGTTGTTCTTTCATCCAGTTCAGAATTATTTGGAGATCGGGGTCGCCCTCTTGGTCTTTAATGAGGTCTTCATTTTGCCAAGTATCACTAACGATAGTGATTCTTAATACTTGGGCGTCTTTCTCCTCTGCCCGCTGGCAATGCTGACAATCCTCTAAACAGGGTCTCCTCGATAGGGCATCTGCATTTCCATGGATTTTTCCCGTTCGATGTTCGATGCCGAAGTCAAACTTTTGCAGCCTCTCTATCCATCCTGCAACTTGACTCTCTGGATTCTTAAGCTGGAGAAGCCATTTTAAAGATGCGTGATCGGTCCGGTGTAAAAATTTTCTGCCATTGAGGTAGAAATGTTCCATTGCCTTTACGACGGCCAGCAGCTCCCTCCGGGTAACACAATAGTTACGCTCTGGTTTGGACAGTATTTTGCTAAAATGACCAACAATAAATCAATCTTCTTTGCCTTCCTGGACTTAGAATAACACAGCACCTACGCTCACATCAGTGTCTAACACAAACTTTCCTTCTGGAAGTGGATAGCTGAGTATAGGAGCGCTTGTTAAAGCTTCTTTCAAGTGGGTAAAAGCTTGTTGGCAATCCTGATCCCATTGTAATTTGCGTTTCCCTTCTATCAGCCTGGTCAATGGCTTTGTGATGTTAGCAAATCCTTCCACGTAACGTCGGTAATATGTACACAATCCTAGGAAGCTGCGTAGCTCATGTTTGTCCTTCGCAACTGGCCATTCTTTTACAGTCAGGATTTTCTCTTTGAAACAGGTGACATTTCTTTGAGCTTAATTTCAAGCCAGAACCTCGTAGCCTTAAGAAAACTTCCTCTAGGTTCTTCATGTGGTCCCCAAATGATTTTCCCATCACGATAATGTCATCAAGGTAAACCAGGCACGTTTTCCAGGATAATCGTGTACATCAGCCTTTCAAAGGTGGCAGGAGCATTGCACAGGCCTATTGGCATCACATTAAACTGCCACGATCCGGTGCCTACCGTGAATGCTGTCTTCTCCCGATCTTCAAGGGCCAATCCTACTTGCCGGTCTCAGCTTTTTAGATCTAGGGTGAAAACATTTTTGATCCAGCCAGGGTATCCAGAGTGTCATCAATATGCGGTAGAGGGTAGCTGTCCTACTTGGTCACGTTGTTCAACATTCCGCAGTCCACACAAAATCTGGTTGAACCAACTTTCTTTTCAACCAAAACTATCGGTAAGGCCCATGGACTGTTGGACGGTTCAATGATTCCCTCGTTGGCCATACTGTCTACGATCTTGTCAACCTCCTCTCTTTTAGCAAGTGGGAGCCTTCTTGCCATCTGCATATTGGTTCTCTCTTTCTGTCCAGTATCGAATATCTATGTATTAGATGTTTCAGTTTCTTTTTTTGGTCTGGTCTTAGACCTCTGCCTGATGACGATATTAGTTCATCCAGTTCCTTAGGAATTACCCCTGAGTTTTCCACAGCTGGCATATTTTGAATGATTGCAGAAACTGGATAGCAGTGTGCCAGCTCCGAGCCCTTCTTCAATAACACAGGGTAATGACTGACATTCATTAATCTAACAGGAATAGTTTTATCGGCACGCACAAGGGTCTTTGCAACTGCTATCCCTCGGCCAATAGACTCGTCATGCATCCTTGGTTCAAACATGATTATTTATCCGTCTGTAGTCTGGCCCTCTACTGAGTCATTCAATACAACTTCGCTTCGTTCTGGGATCACGGTGTCTTCAGGCAATAGAACTCGTACGTTTCCATTCCTTTCCCGCTGTAGAATGACCTCCACATTGTTGACTCTCAAGATTCTTTGCTTAAAGTTCAACTCGAAGCCCTTTGTGTTCATGATGTCCATTCCGATGATTACCTCGTCCTCAATATCAGCTACTGTCACCGGATGTTCGAATGTAACTTTTCCTATTCTAAATGCGATGTTTACTTCACCGTACACGTCTGCTCGGTCTCTCGTCGCCGTTCGTATTCGCCATTTGGATGGTCGAATCTTCGCCGATGCTTTCACCATGTCGGGCCTTATGATAGTCTTTGTCGCACCTGTGTACGGGATTATCGGGATGACGAGTAACGTCGTGGACTGTATTTTTCTTAACATAACTGGATTCGAACAACTAAATAACAATACTTTTCTGGAGGTTAAAACTTGACGTTAGTTTCAGACCTTTTTGCGATGTTGCCGGTTGTCACCTAGTGCAAAAAATGTGTGCACGGAGTTGCACGGAACAACCTGTATCCAGCAGTATGGTGTGGAGAGGCCCATCCACAAAATCATCGACAAAAACACTATTAGACCGATGTTTAAGCGAGGAGACTTGGACGGTAATAACTGATGGAGCTTGTTGGCTACACGATAGCCTCTTCCCATCGACCTCCCTTAGTTTTCCGGATTGGCCGTAAGTAGAGGATAGGTTACCTAAATAGGCGCTAGGAGACGCCGTCCTGAAGGTGCTAGTTTTCATACGGCAGTAGAGGATAGGTTACCTAGCACGCCCCCCACCACTTCCACTTTGGCCACGCCCACCGCGTGCTCTGTAAAGTTCGTGCGTGAAGTGATTGTAAATAATTTCTGGTAAGTTTTAATTTTTAACAGTGATACAATATTGAAAACATAGTACAGTCTATATTGTGTATCTGATAAATTCCAATAAGGCAATCACCTACGTCGCAAATGAGGTTAGGTAGATAGTCGTTCAGCACAGGTGTTGTCGTAGCGGTGATATGCAAGAAGTACCGGGCTGTCAAGCATGGGTGATGCGGGGAGCGCAGGCTGTTAACGAGTTAATACCGACCAACGAGAACAGCGGTGACCTTGGAACACTGCGGTCAGTTAAAAATTGTTGTTATCTGCAGCGAACAGATGTGCTCAGTTCAGACTTAGTCGCTAGTTAAAGTTTTAGTTTTTTAAAAAAATAGAAAATTTTACATCGTTAAGGATTCTACTAAGAAGATTAAAAAAATTAATCTATATGGGCGAGAAGTGGAATTTAAAATACGACCTATCCTTAAAGACGTCGAACCTGTAGGATGGATCAAAGACGCTCTGGAGGAAATAGTAGCTAAAGGAACTGAACATCTTCACCCCAGTGATCAAGTTGGATTCATTTTCTGTTAAAAAGACTTTGCCCGCGGTCAAGGATGGATAGCTATTAAATCATTTTCCGACGTCTCAACTGACGACATATGGGAGAAGATATCTTCCATCTATCAGTCAAATTCTGCGGGGATGAATACCGAGACTTTTTGCCTGGGGGTTACGTCCGTAAGGATGCCTGCTGGTCGTGGTAGAGGTCAAAATTACAATACTTTTGATGAGGAATGCGCCAAAAGAAAAGGCATTATCACCGTTACAAACACCGATAATTTGTGTCTCCCACGAGCCCTTGTCATTGCGATGGCTCGCTTGAACAAAGACAAGGAATATGAGAATCCTTCTCGATCGAGGAAAAATACAGGGGCAAAGAGCTGCACAACTTGTGGAAAAGGCTGATATTGTTATCCCTGAGGAGGGCTGTGGAATACCTGAACTTCAAAAGCTACAACAATATCTGCAAAACTACAAAATTGTTGTATACAAGTTTGGATGCAAATGTCGTGACTTCATTTTTGAAGGCGTGTCCACTGGTCCGACGCTTAACCTAATCTATCACGTACGACACTACAACGTCATAACATCCCTCACTGCTGCCTTTTGCTGCACCTATTTTTGTGAGAACTGCCACATTCCGTATAATACTAAAAAAGATCGTAGATGTGATAGACAATGTTATGCTTGTAAAAGATCCCCGGCCTGCCTGAAAACGGAACACATCGAATGCAAGGAATGTAATAGAAGCTTTTATGGACAAGAATGTTTTAACGCTCATTTACCATCGATCTGTTCTAAAATTAAAAGATGTTAGACTGTTTTAAAGTTCACAACGGTAATGATCACATCTGCGGACATATACTTTGTAAAACATGTCATAAAAATCAGCCAATTGGACAACATATGTGCTATATACAGCCCGACGAAAGTATTCCTAAATCAGATGATGTTTTATTAATATTTTACGATTTGGAAACCCGTCAGGAGAAGGAATTACCCAATGGATCTTTACTTCATGAGCCAAATCTATGTGTACTCAAACAATGTTGTGAATCATGTACCGATAATCCTATATGCAAGAAATGTGGCCTTCGATTACAGATTCTTCGATGTCAAGACGTCGTTTCTCCGTTTATGCATCATATTCTGACACTTCGCAAAAGATTCAAGAAAGTCATTGTACTGGCGCATAATGGCGGAGGATTTGATCACCAGTTTCTACTTCGTTACATTTTAGAGAAGACTAGTCTATACCCAAATGTAATTATGAGAGGAAAACAATTAATATTGATGGAGGTAGGAAATGTAAAATTTCTGGATTCTCTCAATTATTTTCCTATGCCTCTAACTGCTCTACCCAAGGCGTTTGATTTGAAATTGCTAAAGAAAGGATACTTTCCACATTTATTCAACACTTTGGCTCATCAGAATTATGTAGGGCCAATTCCAGCGCTCGAATTCTACGACCCCGACCATTTAAAGGAAGACGCTCGGGAAAAATTATTAAAATGGCATGGCGAAAGACAAGCGGAGGGATACGTTTTTGATTTTCAGAAAGAAATCGTTGAATACTGTATCTCCGACGTGGAAATATTGACACAGGCGTGTCTCAAATTTCGAGACCTGATGAAAACCGAAACCACAGTCGATCCCTTCCAGGAACGCACCACTATTGCATCATGCTGTAACAAAGTCTTTAGACGCAATTTTTTAAAACCTGAGACGATCGGGGTAATTCCAAAAGGTGGCTATAGATGGCGTGAAAATCAGTCAGAAATTGCCATTCAATGGATGTTGTGGGAGGAACATCAAAGAGGAATCAAGATTCAACACGCCGCTAGGGGTATAGAAACCATTGTTAAGGGACCTAAAGTAAACGGTTTTTGTAGCGACACAAATCAAGTGTTTGAATTCCAAGGATGCTATTTTCACGGTTGCCCTCGATGTTTCAAATACAACAGAACCAATCCTCTGCATAATGATCCGTTGAATACATTGGAAAGTCGATACGAACAATCAGTTAGCAAAATAGAGAGACTCCGAAGCCTTGGACTAGAAGTAATTGAGATATGGGAATATCAATTTCGAGGGATGCTAAACTATGAAATTAGAGCGTTCACAGAAGCACATCCACTGATAATCAATTTACTGATTAACCCCAGAGACGCTCTCTACGGGGGACGTACAGAAAATATCGTTGAATACTACAAGATCAAAACAAATGAATGCATAAAGTATGTCGATATATGTTCCCTCTACCCCTTCATCTGTAAATATGGAAAATTTCCGGTGGGTCATCAAAAAAAAATTACGTAGGTGAAGAATGTATTACAGCCTCTCTGTCGCAGATGTCAGGACTTATTAAATGCCAGATTCTACCGAACCAGAACTTATATCACCTCGTTTTACCGTCAAAAATGAACAACAAATTGATGTTTGTTAACTGCCAAAAATGTGGTGAAGATTTCATTCGAGAAGAGTGTCAGCATTCTATTCAAGAAAGAAGCATAAAAGGAACTTGGGTGATAGAAGAGGTGCTCAAAGCTATTGAAAAAGGTTACCAGATTATAGAGACTTGCGAAATATGGGAATACGACACAATTCAGCTCAGTAAAGACCAAGAGGGGTTATTTGGCGGAATGATGAACAAGTTTCTACAAATAAAACAACAAGCTTCAGGATGGCCTAAACATTGCTTAACGGATGAAGAAAAAAACCGTTATATTTTTGGATAGAGAGGACATAAAGCTGGAAGAGAAATTACAGAGAACCCCTGTTTGAGATCGTTAGCTAAACTTATGCTGAATTCTTTTTGGGGTAAATTTGGTCAAAAGAAAACCAAAACAAAACCTCAATAGTCAGAGACTGTGATGAATTCTTTGATATGCTGACTAATCCTTCTATTCATGTGCATGTAAAAAGTTAGACTATGGAGCTAGCAAAAAAAAAATAAAATGCAACAAAGTAGAGTCACTTAATATTCTTGTTGAAATTACGGATAGAATATGGTAGAAAGTAACAGATATTGTAGAAGCCATGTAATTGTGTAATTGTTAATGAAAAAGTATTTTTCATACGCTGACCATGTTTTGTGTCAGCTTCGTACGCGACCAGATTTTTTCCAATCCTTCGCCCGTCGGGTTCTTGAGCCGACGACTAAATGTGTCGTCGAAGGGACATTTTTGGCCAAATTCGGTCGAAACCGATGCTGCGTTTGTACCCTAGAGTAATTTTAATTGATTTGCAAAGATCTTGCTAGAATACTTGAGCTAGTGATTATAGGCAATTTATCGGTGACGAGCTTTTCTCTAGCATATCTTGATTTATACAAGCGAATCAATGAGAAACTAGTGAATAAAATTACCTGACAGCCATAGTACAAGTCGGTATATCTACACCTTCTTCTCTTACATTTAGCGCCACTAACATGTTAATCTCCTTGTTTCTAAAACGATCAAGTACTTGTCTGTTCTTCTTATTAATCAGAAGTGATTCTACGGTGCTATTAAAAGAGTTTCCGTTATATCCTACAACGAAATCCGGCTTTATATGTCTGAACTCTGGTACATGTTGTACATGGTGCAATATTTTTGGCAGTTGATCTTTCCTTCGTGAATATTAAACCTCAAATTTCCTCGTTTGAAGATGAACTGTTGAAAAGTGTCACGTTTATATTAGTATTAATATTTATGATAAATTGGCCCCTAGAGATAAATTAAAGTTTCGAATGGATATGCAGAACTATTTATTTGAAATTCTATATCCTACAAATCAGCAGACGCAGGTCCGTTCAGTACCTCCTGCCACCCAAGTGGAACACGCCTCATATACTCAAGCTCCTGCCACCCAGTTAGAACATGCCCCATATACTCAACCTGGTCTTTCTCGGCATGAACCACTTTGGAGTAAGCAGCCTTTTCTGCCGTATGAATTTCCCTCATCCATATCACAAAATCAGAATTCAGCGGATTTAGACGCTTTAAACAACTATACACGTTTAAACTAAACTAAGTTACAATAATTAAAAACGTAAATTAAAATTACAAATGTAAATTATAATTAAAAATGTAGTTTCACTTACCTTATTGTCACTACCAGTTTTTCTTCAGCTAAAATCGGGTTCGTATGATAGTTATTATGATTGGAACGTTCAATTTTCATTTTTATGTTGTCATATATATACTGGAAGGTATCTAAACTCATTCTCATATAGGCATGGAATCTGTCAGGATGATTCCGAAGCTCTTTAAACAAGTCATGGTATTCCCTCAGATATTGCCTTTTTTGGTTTATAGGATGAGTACTAAACCTGCGACTTGATGAATTACATATAATCCACCACTTTGCACCTGCAGACATACAATCACTATCGTCACTACTGTTGCTTCTATTCATTCTTAAGTATTCAATAGTAAGACTTAGCGAAATTTTTCCGAATTACGTCGGTCTCCTCTGACACCTCAAAGAATACTGAACGCCGAAAGCTTTGACTGAAAGGAAAGCATCTTCGACATGTTTTGCCAGTCATCGATGTGAACCTCGACCGCGACCGCGACCTCCACCGCGCTCATCCATGCATCTTCGGTGTGTCCGTACCCTTACGAAGCCGCTCTTGCAATTCCGCTTTCTTTCCGGCCGTGTCGCACTCTCTTTCCACCAGCTCTCTTTTTAATTCGGCAATTTTCAAATCAACTAATCGCGCAATTCTTCCTTCACTGATCGTCCGATTTATTTTCACTAAATGTCCAATCATCCACATCCCACTTCCGATACCTAGGTAGCGTTTTTCTGGGTTCTTTTGGGTGTGGATTAAAACACTGGATTCCACAAAAAGAGATGCACTAATTTATTTAACTTGACTAGATAGAACATTTATGTACACCGCTATTTAAGTCAGACTAATTCTTATGTCGCGCCATTGGCTGAACTATACTCTACTCTGCTTCCCTCTGCTGGCCGTCGAGTTATGTAGTCCGCATCGGGATTCGAGAAGATTCCGGTGAGCCACATAGCGGCATTCCAGAATCGTCGAGGTCACTTCGCGTCGATCTAGATGGCGAGTCACTGGCACGATCCTCAACAGATGTCGCCAAGCGGCATATGCGGTCGCGATCCGCGTAAAAACAGGGATCGGCCATGAAGCTCTGGCGAGTAGGAGAGTCTGGCGCGGTCCCGAACATATGGCGCCAACAGTACTATTCATTCTTGTTACGATATAATAATTTATAATTTTTAATAGATCGTAGATTCAAACCTTTTCATCACACGGAAATGGCACAGGTTTATCATGCTGAGCCACAAACATCACCTAACTGCCACCCATTACAGATCCATAGCGTATTGCCGGAAAGAAAATTTGAGACAAATCATCAGTTCTTTCAATTTATGTTGATATGTTTGCAGAGATTCTACCAAGGGACTACTGCGAATCTACCATTCACAAAAATCATGAAATTCAAACTTCGAACCCTCTTAGGACAAAAAAGCGCTGTTTAAATGGTAGAACATCAAATTGGCACGCATGAGGTTCGAGTTCCTTCGTAGGCCAAGGAATTTTGTTCTGATTCAAATTACAATTTGGAATGTTTTTTAGTACGAGTATTTCGTCCTTTTTCTAGAGAGAACAAGAAGAAATGAGGCTTATTGCTATAGTGTTCAAAGTAACAACCTCCAGCTTCGATCTAGAAAGCATGACTCCAATCTTTTCCTCGTGAAACATTAGGGTCATTTCTTAATGAGTTACATCCAACAATGATCATGTCAGATCTTTAACATTTTCCACGGGAGTAGTGCAAGCTAATAACTTCAGTTGACCTCATGGGAATAATCCAGGATGTCTAGGTCTGGGGACTGAGGAGATCGATGGTGATGCCTTTCTTGCCTTATCCAAGGATCTCACTATGTTTTTGTTAATAGGGAGTTATTGACATACTGTCATCCACTATTAGTACCGACCTTACACTAATAATGACAAGCAGAGACTGATTTTAAAATTATTTCAGAATTAGAGTCATTGGTACTGGTTGCATTTCTGTACATGGACGTGACAAAATTTCTAAACTTATCTTGTTTAAAAGTGTACCAAGACTGATTTAATTCCAATAATCTGATTAATTATACAGTTTTGTAATTGTTTTTATACTTATTTGTGTTTTGCAACTTGTTTTAGGTAAATATTAGTCTTTTTGGTTTGAATTTTATGGCCCTTAGGCCATGATTTTCACAAATTAAACTTACAATCAGCGAACAGTGCAAAATAATAGCGAGAAAACGGCAAAGAAAACTACTTTTCGTTTATAATTTCTTTTATATGCGAAAACTACTATAAAAAGTGACGTTTTGGCTTGGCTGTGCCACGATTTTAAGCGACCTGTAATAGTGGCAGGCACTAACTTTATGAATTAAAATTCTTATTTCTGTTTTACTACGCCTGCTCAGATGTCAAATACCGCCAGGAATTATGTTCCATCCTCGTCGAAGTAAATATCGTCGCTGGAAAGGGGCGTAAGTCGGAAAATGCTCATTTGGAGTTAGCACCACCAGAAATCTCTAAAAGTGGATATCTATAATATGACGAAGTGGCGTATCGCTCCTCCTTATAGTTGACGTAATGTGGCAAATCAGTATGTGGAAGGATCTCCTACTCTTGCTAGTGCTAAAAGGACAAACGGGCATATATAACGTCTCCTGTAAAACAGCTAAATTGGAGTTACGCCTCTTTGTCTTTCCAGCGACGATATATACGTATTCACATATCGTAGTACCCTCGTAGTAGTACCAAAGCGCCACGATTTCAAAGCGAGCACGCAGAGAAGGAAAGCGGCACCGCGGCCCCTTCCCCCTACCTTTCTCCCCTCTGGCCGCCTATAAACCTTCATTCCTTGTTCTCGTGCCCGACCGTCAAGACGTTAATCGGCGCACGTCGTTTACGTGCAGTGCAGTGCCGAGGATCCGCTGAACATTTAGAATTAGAAAACAGGACAGACGGTTGGCCGATAGATGTGCATTGTCGAGATACCGACCGACGGTCGCCTGAAGGTTCCTTACGTCGCGGACCGAAATAGAAAGTGGCGTGCAGGCCTCTTTTTCTGAAGGTGCGTCACCATCAGGTAACTGTCAACTTACCGATCTGTTTTAGGTGCAAGTTAAATGAATATTAGTATGGATGCCTCACCGGCGCTGCAAATTGTGCCTAACATGACGTTTGGGATCCCGTTCTCTTACTGTTGCTTGGGATAGCAACCTGCACCTAGCTTGTGATAGCCAACTCCATATCTAGGACGAACAAAGACGTTTGGGATAACGCTGAAACATTGGACCCGGTTGCTTGGGATAGCAACGTGGACCTGGCTTGGGGTAATCAGCTCCACACCAAGGATGATCGAAGACATTTGGGATAAAGTTGTAACATTGGACTCGGTTGCTTAGGATAGCAACATGGACCAGCTTGTGATAGTCCCCACCAAGGACGAATGAAGATGTTTGAAAAATGACTCAATACTGAACTTTGTTGCACAAATAACAACACTGAAAGCGTTTGGGACTACGTAGCAACAAGGTATGGTCAACAATATTTTCTCATTTGCTTGTGATAGCAAATTCCACGTGGTTTGTGACAACCGTGGAACAGGTGTGTAATTATGAACATGTCAGATTAGAAAACCGCCAATATATATCTTTTTCTTATCACCAGATGAAGAATAGGCACCTTATGCAAGGTTAGCGTTACATTTTGTCTGTGATAGCAAATTTCATTTGGTTTGTGATAACCTTAGAATATCTTTGTCAGAATGCAAATGACAGTTTAGGAAACCACTAAAGTACCACTCGAACAGCAGTGCGATCTGGATTGTGTTATCTTAAAGGCCATGTCTGTTTCAATAGATAACGCATCACCGCGATGATGCGGCGACCTTAGGATAATTAATGTTCGCGCGTTGTTCCAAGGCTGACATTTCAAAGGCAGATCTTGTTGATGAGATAGATGAATAAATTCTGTTCTATCCTAGCCACCTAAGGTGAACCCTGAGGTAACGGAAGCCATAATAGGCAGGGCTGCGTTCTTGGAATGTGTACAGCAACATGTGAGCGGTTCAGTAACTGCAAGTGGCAATACTTTATTCTCTGTTTATAGGGATATAACACCTAAGTCTAGGCTATTGAACTGGGATCAGACTTCTTCGAAGAGATACTTTCTTAACGAATCTGGATTTGGAATATACATGAATTTTGGTACCCGTTAGCGAGAGTCATAGCATATATATTTCAGATTCATATTCAAGGGACAGCTCTTCCAATACAATGCTGTACCGTTTAGGGTAAATTATACCCCTTATGTGTTCACAAAGTTAATAAAACCATTTCTGGAATACCATAAGAAAACATTGAGCACTTTCAAGCTGATTATTAAATTGTGAAAGAAAGTAACTTTACTTGAGCGGACGATGCAGACACTACTAAACCTAGTAAGGGCAATAATAGACAGCAACCAAGACAGAGTCCGAAACTTTGCGGTGAACATCGGGCTCTTGGTGTCAGCTTGCCTTTCATTTCGTTACAGCCAACTATACACTAACGAGTGAAATTTCTTGCATTGTAAAATTCTCAAGGGAAGTTTAACGCTACTATGCCACTAACATAATATAACTTAAGGTCTACCTCGGCTGGGGCTCAAAGAAACTGGCAGATGCGGTCAGAGGTATTGAGTTATCCAATTTTTAGTTGTATAATTACTCGGACTGGGACATTCGTTGGCCAAGGAGGAGTCCCTAGTTTTTGGTCACCCGATAAGATCCCGCATGCTAATCATCAAGAACCACTGGTAGTTTTCTTCTGTGGTGAATGCTTTGCTACCGAATTGATGGGCTGTCGCATATCATACCCCATCCTACATCAATAGAATGGAGAGATTCTAGTTTCCACGTCTAGACCAGGTTGCGGGAAAACTATGGCAATTGTGTAAAGAGATAAATCTTACTGCCCTCGCGTCAAATATAAAATCCAGGAGTAATACTGGTACAGATGAGCTTTTGCGTCAGTGTGACATGGAAATGGAGTGGGAGCTGCACCTGTCATCGTCCTGATTTTGGTAAAAGTATTCGGTGTTTCTGAAATTTCACTTCTAGAAGTAACGCAAGGATCTGATTGAGGGACCCAGGACGCCGCTCTCACTAATTCTGAAGCTTACCCTGGTTATCGTCACTGGAAAGCTGCCATTCCAATCAACATCGATAATCCATCATGTATTGTCGGCTTAGATTATGGTAGGACCTTTGTCGGGAAGAAATACATGTCTGCTTTCCTACCTTGAAATTTCTTACCTTACAGGTGATAAGAGATCAAGATATAATTGTTTGAGCTATCAGTCTTTTATCCAAAAAGGTTACTAACGATGCAGACTTAAGATGATTTTTAAGGGCATTTACAGGCTGGGGCCATCTCAACTGAAATATAGATACTGTGGTTGTTCTCAACCAACCAAATGGGTTGCTGGTAAGCTCTGTAGATATTTGGATGAAGAAATCAGCAACACTGCTCTAACCTAACCTCAGGTCAGAGTGTGCAAACTAATTGAAACAGACAACATCCGGATTGGGCTGAATAATACCGAAATTGGGATTTCTCATTTTTTGAAAGTCTCGGGGTCACTCATGTGGCAACCACTTAAGTTTTACCGTATTTTACGCCCAAATATCTGTCCAAAGTATTTATTTGTCACTGTACAGTAACTTTATCATGGTGCCTCGGCTCCCAGATGGATGAAGTCGGCTTTAGCAGAGAGTGTCACAATTGACAACCCACAGTAGATGAAATGCGTCTACCTCTTCGCCTGCTACATTATAGTAGTCTCAGACTCGCGGCGGGCTGGAGTGCGCTTTCTGAGATACGTCACAAATCTCTTGTGCCAAACGATAGCATTGCTCAAGCGGCAATTTAGGTGAACCAAGTCTCCACACCTTAAACATAACACATAACTATGTTATTACGTTATTTGCTGCTTGCAAAAATTACCGTCCACGAAATGTATTACTCAATTGTTGCAACAACTTGGCTTTCAAGTAAATGAAGTTTTATAGGCAGCCAGAGAGGAGAAAGGTAGGGGAAAGGGGCGCGGTGCAGCTTTCCTTCTCTGCATGCGCGCCTTTAGATCGTGGCGGTTGGGTACTACTACGAGGGTACTACGAAATATATTCTAAATATTTACCTTGACGAGGACTTCACATAATTAAGATCGAACATCACTTACAGTTCGTTTGATCATGTAGTCATTAGTGCCTGGCTTTATTGGACGTTCAATGACCCCCTAATAACTCGCAAGCAATAGGACTTGAAGCTACCGCATGTCACTTAATGAGAAAATGTCGCTAGTAGTGGAAAGTCGTATGTTGTACCGCAGGGTTATTAGGTTAAAAGCTATATAATGTCAAAGAAACCGATAAAATGCCGACTTGTTGACTAAGTGCAAATGGTTCACTCCGCGCTTGTTACAAGTGAGCTTGAAGTGAACGACAGCTAGTATTAAGTTGACGTCTTGTAGGAAAGCCTACATAATGCAAAAAAAACTGACATAATATCAAAAAAACAGACATATCGTCACTTGTCAAGTTACGTAATACCCCTACACGATGATCTTATAATAGTCTACTGTATCCCTCTATATCCCTCTACGAATGATCTTTAAACCATGTTTTTGTAAAACTTCTCTAATTACAGGTTATATTGGGAATTCTATATGTTCATTTTATACCTAGTCAGATACATTCTTCTGTGTATTATTGCATTATTTGATTGGCAATATGCTCCTTAAACACATTTGTATCGACATATTAGTACTTTGACATAATCAAATACGACTCTGAACATATTGTTACGGTCTTGAAACCTCGTCTTATTGCGCTGTGAGTATCGCAGTATACGAAATACATTATTAACTCAGATATCTTATCTCATTTGAAAACTTCCCACACGGACTTATCGAAAACCACTGATTAAAAGAAAAACAGCCGAGACACGTCAAAAGATTTGTCAAGGGGGACAACTTTTTAACCAAAAACTATTTCACCCCCTTTCACCCTCGCTCCCCAGGGTCATTCCCTTAGAAATTTTGAATGACGAGGGATATCGAGTAATAGCTTGTTTAAAAGGTCTTTCGAAGTACTTTATGTTGACGTTTGACTTTTTAAAATCAGTTCAGATAGAAAACAAAAACAATCGAAAATATCACTTTTATTTCAATACGTATTCAACATGTTGTCCGTTAGGGTTTGCCAAACCTTCAATTCGTTTATAATTTAAATCGGAAGCTACCAACATAAACAGCAATTCGGAAGATTAGACGTGGCAACAACCAAATAACAACCGAATTTTTCCGCATTCTTTTCATCAACACAGATTTCTTGGGCGAACTGTATTTATTGTTATACCTGTTTAGTTATTTGGTACTAAGGGTAAACAGGAATTCAATTTGCTGTCAGTTACCTGTTTGACAATCTTGGGATAGTGAAAATTAATTATTGATTCAGATTTTAATTCCACAATGGTTACACACTAGCCGAAAGAGTGGAAATGATTCTAATTTATGATGCCCTTAATCAATGTACTCGGCAAGCTGCCGTCACGTTCAACGCCAGACATCCGGGGAAGGTAACTTTGCATATGTATGTTTTGGACCTTGTTACTAAATATACTCAAACTAGATTTGTTGCAAATAAAAAACGTGATCATAGGAGAGTTTTGGATGAAGCCGCCCAAATTGGAGCTTTCGATCGTTTTGGAATAAATCTTAATACTACATTACGCAAAATTGTTGCTCTGTACACACAGCTACTAAACTACATAAATTTCATCCATTCAAAATGAAAATATTGCTAGAGTTAACCGAAGATGGTTTATTTTGACATGTTGGAGAATACCATCAAGCCGCTTATCACTGAAACCATTGAAAACCAAATCGAAGAGGATGGAAACCCTATACTCGATGAGGCTGAAAGATATTTCCAGCATGACGGCGGCCCTCCTCACTATGTTCTTCCGGTTCGGCAATGGCTAGTCGACGAGTTTCCAGATAAATGGATAGAGCTAAGAGGGCCTATGGAATGGCCTGCCAGATCTTCTAATTTGACACCATTAGACTTTTTTCTATAAGGCCATTTTAAATATATTGTGTTTACTCCTCAACCTGAAAGTTCGTCAGCGCATCATCGAAAGCTGTCATGATATCCCATATGTTTCTGAAAATGTCCGTCAGGAATTTGAACATCGCCTGTATCATGGTTAGGCCTATAACAGGCAATATTGAACATTATTGAAATAATAAGAGATATTTCCGTATCTTTTTGTTTTCTATCTGAAGAAATTAAGATAAATAAAGATTTTTTTTAATTTTCTTGAAAACGAATCGACCGATTTTGAAAAATCAAGCGTCAAAATGGAGGACTTCAAGAGACCTTTCAACAAGATACCCCTTGTCGTTTAAAATTTTTAAGGCAATGACCCTGGCGGCAGCGGGTTAAAGGGAGTGAAGTAGTTTTTAATTAAAAAGTTGTCCCCCTCCTTTTGACATGTCTTGGCGTTTTTCTTTAATTAGTGGTTTTTGCTTAAATCTGTGATGGGAAGTTTAGTACGGGATTCCAAGTACAAAAAAGAACCCTCAGAAACCATACGGGACATGGTTTTTGGCTAATTGTTTTTTTGAAATCTTGTATGATGTAGATCTCAACACTTACAAACGTGTCCATGAGCCTAAAGGTTTTCGACGAGTAGTTTACAAGGCACAGAGCTTTCAAGTTAGGCAGTCGAACTTGTTACCTATTTATTCACTTTCATATCATCCCGATTAGCCGGTTCACCAACAAACTTGCATGTATGAGGTATTGCCCCGAGATACAAAAACTTTTCATGAATATCCTGCACTGTCCGGGTGAAGATACATTTCAAATATTCTCAAGAAACAAAAAAATGTTTTTATGGAGAACCATGTTTTTTATCTCGTGTTTGAATACTCCTGCGTCTGGTCGAGTTTTTCTGAGATATTACATATTTTGAAATATCAAACACATAAGCACACTTCACTAGGTATAACTAAAAATAGTGAGATATGAAATGTGAAAATATACAGGGTGACCTACGTTTAATGTTCGAGGAATGATGAATTATGAGTCTTTGAGAACTGTACAATTAATTGACTCGAACAATTCAAGAAATTGGGTAAGCTAGGAAGCAGCTTGAGATTATATCATAGGATCTAAATATGTAATGAAACTAAAACTACTATAAAAAGCAGATTTGTATAAAGGTCAGTAATCGATCAGCTTATATAATCCTGTATTGTCACAGATACATTGCAGGATAATCTTGAATACTTTGAAAAGTTTTATGTCTCGAAGCATACTATATCTATCTAAGTTTAGTCCCACCTGTACATGTGATTGTAATGTTGGTGGATCGGCTAGCAGGGATGATAACGAAAACGTGAATACATATGAAACCACTCTAAAATGAATTTCATACTTAGGAGAAAAGCTATGTGAGACTTTGGTACTGCCGCTTCTAAGTTACTGCGTGCCGTTTTTACCTATTTTTGGATAAGGCTAGTTAAGTCGCATGCAAAATATCCAAAACTCCTGCGTTCGTTTACGTACCGCTTAACGAAGTTTGACCACATTTTCGCTAAGCTTCATGATCTCACATGGCATCGTTCTACAAATACACTATGGCGTTGAGAGATCTTACGCTGTTGTCAAATATAAGAAAGCCTATGCCGCCTTCAAGAGTCATTGATCTCAAGAGAGGTCTTACATCAGAATGCATTTCCATACACGAGGTTCCAGCGGTCATAAGTGGCTCAATTAACAATCACCTACTGTAACGTCTGAAAAGTACACGAACAACCCCGAAAACGTGGCAAACAAGTATTTTTGGAACGAAGGTTTTAAGAAACTAGGGTATCTAAAAGAAACTTTTCCATCACCTCAATAATGACCTAGAGAATGACCTCAGAAGTTATTTGAAGGTCAAGTTAGTGAATTCACGTTCTAACCACCATGTTTGATAGCGGATTTTATACATGAGAATTCTGGATTTCATACCAATTTCCATACAATAGAATTTCGAATAAAAAGGGATCTTGTTAATACCTCGTACACCACTTGTTTTATTAAATATCAGCATTAACGTATCCTCATTGAAAAACCCTTTATACAGCGTTTGTTGTGAAGTTGTTAACGGAATGGTTGACAAACAGGTGTTCAGCTAGTTGTTCGAAAAAAAAAGAACGCTAATTATCTTGGGATGTACAAGGCCCGGTGTTGTAAAGAGAACCAATGATGCAATTCTTCCTTCTAAGATTCTGGAAATGTCTCCGTTTTACCCTGAAATTGAAGCCTCATCACATGAAGTCCTAATTTAATAGTCAATTAAATATAGGCCAGTTTTGGTTTGATTATTGCTTGTCCGGTCGTGCTGTAATGACGGTGATCTACCAGTCTGTACCTGTTGTATGCACAAAGAAACCAACATAGGGAAAGCGAAATAAGGCAGGTGCGCACATGATTATTATCAACCCAAATCTACGTCGCTCGTGTGCCAGATTGTCTAAGTGTACGCTTATGTATGACTGGCACGGGGCTTAAAACTGCGTAGACTACATACACTTCATTTTTTAGCTTTATTTTCGATTCCTACCTCTTTTTTTGGTAAGACATCTGGATCTATCTGACCAGTTTTAAAAAATCGCAGAAAATTTGCACGGTATTTCGGTAAGTAAGGTCTCATTCCAGTAGAAATACCGAAAAATCGGTAGGTTTGGCAACATTGCCAGGATCGCTCATCTATGATACAATGTTGCAGAATTTAAAGCGATCCTAACGTTTTATTTCGACCTAAAATAGTGCGCCGATAGGAGCAATCGGGAATCAATCCTAAACAGATTCGACACAGTTCACTATTCAAGAATGTGTATGCTCAAAATAAAACCATTATTTAGGCGTAGAGAATACACTAATTCATATTTTCTACATGCATCTTAATTCAAGGAACTGGTGTAACATACTGGCAACGCGGAAGATTGCACGACCTTCTACGTCATCGTTGCTAATCAATGTGGTGATGATCTTTGCTGACCAGCCGGCTTCTATCTCTTTCTAACATACACATTTATCCGACTTCTCTCTCCTACACATTAAACTCAAGCCTTCAGACAAATTTGGTTTTTCCTGTTTATCTATATCTGAAATAAAGTCATTGGATAGTGGTCATGTTTTATGACCTTTTTTGTTGACATTACCTCAATTTTTTTATGCAACTTTGTTTACCTATTAGACATATTTCACACATCATAGATTTCCCCGTACATTTGCCATTGGAACTTAGAATTATTAGAGATATGCTTTCGATATACTCACTGTTTCTGCTGTCTGGAATCACCGGGAGGCGAACCGGTCTTGGTAAGTATTCTAACCTAACTTCCGCGCGGCCGCGAATTTCTATGGACTAAATGCGGGGGCATATTTGACTAACGTGGTCAGCTTACTTTTCCCGTTATACAAGTTTTAACATTTTTCTCAAAGGGTATCACTAGGGTATCACTTGCGCTTTGAACTGATGACGGTGTTTCCTGGAAAGTGCAGGGTCAACCTACTCGACCTTTTTGGTCCCACATGGTACATGTTATAATGTTATGGTTTACGTTACCTTATGTCATGTCTCATTATGAATAAAGGTCTGGTAGACCCTGGTTGTATTTGTATTTCCTGATACTTATATGCGAGAAAAAGTATTATGATGGTTAATGCTTCCCATGCTGAGACATGGCACCTTACTGTACTAAATAACAAGATGGAAGAAAGTAGCATAGGTTATCATAGGACACTGCTAGCGGGACATACCTTTTTACCCGTGGTTCATTACGCGCCACTTTAATAAACGAACAATGCGTTGCACTACAATCTTCCATTTTAGCACTGGTAACTTTTGCCTTCATCAATAAGAAAATTGTTTTCAATTATATTTTAAAAGCTACTGTATGAGCTCAAAATTTGATACTGAAGTATTCTGATTTGTATGACATTTTTATGATTAGTAAACAATAATTGGTACCAGACTATTTTCCCTTGTGAAGAAAAGTTTGGAGCAGCTGCTAGGGTTCTAATCAAAGATGCAGCCACTGGAACGTGACTGCCCCTTAAATTACGACATTCATGACGTTTTGATGCAGGTAAAGACAGAAAAATCGGCTCTAGGAAATGAAACTAGAATGTAGTTTAATGAGCATAGTATACTAGGCATGCTGTGTACTTAACCAAGCTTTTGCCTGTAAAGTCGATAGTCGAGTTGTCAAGTACTATTACAATACGCATGATATGTGTTTTTAATTACGGTGCGTTGACAGTGGAGTACAATGGATTGTGCAACTCTTTTCTTCACTTTGGTATTTTACCGTAACAACTTGCATTTTTCGTTTGTAACAGACTGTAGATTCAGGTCTTTTCATATCACTGAGGCGGAAGTGGCACACGTTTGATATGCTGAGCTCCCAACACCACCTGACAGCATCACGATGCAGATCCACAGCGTTGTACCGG
>CAVLJG010000003.1:68876011-69063000 GCA_963669975.1 Acanthoscelides obtectus | reverse complement strand
TCTTTACATAAAATACGTTAGCAATAATAGCGCACTAACTGAAATAGAATTTAAAACAAGGATGTTCTTTGAGATTATTTTATATTAGATTTAATTAAAAATACATATACACTTATATACAACCCTGTAGAGTTACAATAAATATTCGTCCCAATCATTATATTTTAACCACGTTACATTTTCATGTATAATTTTCAGTGAGTTTGCCCGCAAGAGCACCTTCAGTGCTTTGTTTAGCGCTACAAATTTAATTTTCTTGACACTCATTCCCGTTGCTCGGTATATAAGCTGTTCCTTTATACTTCGTCTCATAATCCTTTGAATATTTTCTTTCAGGGCATCTGGCGGATGGACACCGGTCAAATTTTCGAAATCTATATTGCCGAGTTCTTCTACTATAGCCCGTCCGATAATCCTGGCCGCTACTGCATTCACTTTCGTATAAGTATCCGCTAACTCCTTCCAACAAAACTCCATGTACTTAATGTATCCAGGAACAAGGATGATTTGACTTTGTTCTTGATAACTTACAGTTTCTCCGATAGGTAGGACAATTTTGGAATAGCTAGACATCTTGAGTTCGGCTGTTGCTGTTTCAATGAGTGAGGAATGAAACTGCCCCCATATTTATATCAAATCTGTCGCTTAGGGACATGCTGTGATTGGACCACGTAAGAGGTATTTCTGACCTATAGGGTTATCCCTTTCTGTTTACCTGCTCTTTACCATACTAGGTACATAACCCTTATGGACAAATATCGCTATTTTGGGAGTTTAGGTTAGAATTAGATTATATATCTCGAGAACAGTTAAATATCTCTGGAATTTTAGCCAATTGATAGATTTGAACCAGGGATTCGGATTCAGCACATCAAAGATCTTGACGTTTTTCAAAATTTCATAAGCTCAGATTTTTGTTTTCCCATGAGCCCATATAATTTTTTTTTACAAGACAAGACTTATTTTGAAGGTCATTTGGTCCTCAAATCCGGACATAGCTCCCTACTACAGGATACGTATGTCTTTAAGTTAATGAGCCAACATTTTGGAAAATCTTCAAGTTTTAATTTTCATCGTTTTGTAAGTATTAAAATGTTTTAGGGATGGGGCGGTGCGGCTCATAAAAGTTAAATTTCGGCAGGCTTTTTTTGGACTACATAATATAATTATTTCAATAACAATACTGAATGTATAAATATTTATCATTTTAATCCCTCCCAATAACTTGAATTTTTATTGTTGCGCCGCCCCAGAAGCTTTCAAGAAATTCAAAGTGGATTTAGGGAATATAAAAAAATGTATATGAATGAGCGAAAAGTATTGAATCAATTAGATCAACGATCAATTTTTCAGGTAATGAAGTAATACATCTTACTTTTTCTTGTAGATAGATCACTTTTCCAATGCTTGTACTAACTCATTTGACTTTTAGTTCGCCTCACCCAAAACTGAAACCTCAAGAACTCATCTCTCTATTTTACAACACACATAGGTAATCTAGTTGACCAGTTTTTAGAAACGGAAGCTTCTGCACTTGATCCATTTTCTTGTGGTCATCAATTAAGTCGACTCACTAATTTAATTCTTTACATAAAATTAGTTTGCAATAATAGCGCACTAAGTGAAATAGAAATTAAAACAAGAATGTCCTTTGAGATGATTTTATATTGAATTTAATTAAAAATACTTGTACATATACACTTATATTACAACCCTATACAAACAGTTTTTATACAGTTATAATAAATATAATAATGATTACATTTAACTACGTTATATTTTCTTGTATAATTTTCATTGAGTTTGCTCGCAAGAGCACTTTCAGTGCTTTGTTTAGCGCTACAAATTTAATTTTCTTGGCACTCATTCCCGTTGTTCGGTATATAAGCAGTTCATTTGTACTTCGTCGCATAATCCTTTGAATATTTCCTTTTAGTGCATCCGGCGGACGAAATCCTGTCAGCTGTCAGATTTTCAAAATCTATATTGCCGAGTTCTTCTGCTATTGCCCGTGTGATAATCCTGGCCGCTACTACGTTTACTTTCGTATTAGTTTCTGCTAACTCCCTCCAACAAAACTCCATGTACTTAATGTATCCAGAAACAAGGATGATTTGACTTTGTGCTTGGCAACCTGCAGTTTCTCCGATAGGTAGGACAATTTTGCGATATCTAGACATGTTGAGTTTACAGTTCAGCTGTTGCTGCTTCAATGAGTGAGGGTTTTTTTTTTTTTTTTTTTTTTTGGTGAGGGGGGAATGCGTTTACGCACCATACCTTAGCCCGAGCTACGGCATGTATGGGACTCCAGGTTGTCTTGAGGAGACCACCTAATACCCACTAAACCCTAAACCTCCGCGTGGCCCGACTCATCAGCGTCTCGGTAGGCCATGTGTTGTGCGTGACCTGCGGTCTGCTACAACGTCTCCTCATGTGTTTCAGTCTCTGGGAACGCCGGGTCGGTTACCTCGTTACATTCTATCGATGTCGTTAAGCGATTATCGATAGAGGGTCTGCTAGGTTCTCTTGAAACTCTTGTTTTCGAAAAATCAAGAGTTTCAAGTCCTCTTACCATAATGAGTGAGGGATGAAATTGCCCCCATATTTATATAAAATCTGTCGCTTAGGGACGTGCTGTGATTGGACTACGTAAGAGGTATTTCTGACCTATAGGGTTATCCCTTTCTGTTTACCTGCTGTTTACCATACTAGGTACATAACTCATATGGACAAATATCGTCCAGTTCCGAGCTAGCAGCCGTCACGAGCATACACTCGTGCGACTGCGACCCACCCGGACATACAGTGCGATCCTACTGTGATTTTCATCGCGGTACGATCGCCATCCACGATGGCGAAAGTAGAGAAGCTGGCGAGCCAGCTGAAGCAGAAAGAAGAGAATTTTGCAATGCTTGCTGAGCAGATGAAAAATCTGCAAGAAGCATTTGAGCGGGCGAGGGATGAAATCGATGAGGTGAAAAGGAAGCTCCTCAAAGCAAAGAGGAAAGCTAAGAAGACGGAGGAAGAAGAAGAAGAAGAGGACCACGGAGAGGAGGACCAGCAGCCTACGGAGAACTTGGACATGGATGCCCAAAATATCGACGTAGAAGAAGCGGAGAAGAGGACGGACGACACCGATTTCAGTGTCGCCACCAGACGGAGGAAGCGGGTGCGAGTTTCCTCCTCCGAAGAAGAAGAAGAACCCAGGCAGCGAAAGATGCCAGCTGCCACAAAGAAGAGTGGTCCTAGAGCATCCAGGACCACCGAGGCCCCCATGGCAGGAACAGGAGTTCCGCCAATCAACATCGAGGGCACCGCTGATTGGTCATCCTTGAGTAGGATGATGAACAGCAAGGGGATTCAATTCTCCAAAGCGAGGACGGCGGGTACCAGTGTGAAGGTATTCACAAATACACCAGCTGACTACCGTCAGCTAGTCGCACTGCTTGAATCCATCAAGCGGCCCTTCTTCACATATCAACTGAAGGAGGACAGGATGGACCAGAGGGTCATTCGTGGGCTTCCGAGAGAGATGTCAGTCAATGACATCAAAGAGGATCTGGTGAGCCAAGGCATCGCAGACGCCGTGGTTCAGCAGCTGACCTCAAGGACCACAAAGAAGCCACTTCCGCTCTTCCTCGTCAAGACGAAGATGCCGGAAAAGCTTGCAGAGATCCAGAGGCTGGCCATGCTCACGGTCAGCTTCGAGAGGAAGAAAAAGTCTTCCGAGCCCAGCCAGTGCTACCGCTGCCAGCGGTACGGGCACACACAGCGGAACTGCCGTCTCGCTGAACGGTGCGTTAAATGTGGAGAGGACCACAACAGCACCAGCTGCAGTCTGCCAGCGCCGCCAACAGGGCAACGAAACGCCAAGTGTTGCCTCTGTGGAGAAGGCCACCCCGCCAACTACAAGGGATGTAGTAAGGCGCCGAAGAAAGCTGCTTCTGCCCCCAAAGCAGTCCCCACCACAAATAGGACTTCTTACGCCCAAAAAGTGAAGAAGCCTATGTCCACTTCTGCCCCAGCAGCCGCCACTGCTACTGGAACTACTGCGCAGAAGCAACACGGCGATGACAGACTGCTAGCAATGATGCAAGCCATCATAACCCGCCTGGATGCACTCGAGGCCAAGATGCAAGACAAGCACTAGACCCGAAATGTCTACAGGTCAAAACGTAGAATCTCTACGCATTATCTCCTGGAACATCAACGGTTTCAGGGCACGGAAACCAGAAATCCAGGAGATACTAGACCAGTACCAACCAGAGGTGATGGCCATCCAAGAAACGAAGTTGGATGCTGCCCATAGTCTGACGTTCCCGCGGTACGAGACGTACCGCTACGACAGAAGGGGCAGAGGTGGAGGAGTCGCATTACTCGTCAAACGTACCTTGACGAGTCATGTCCTCGACGATGCCGCAGACATAAATGGGGACGGAATCACGGTCCAGGTCCATCACAACCACCGTCCCTACAGAATCACCTCCCTATATGTGCCACCAGGGGAGGCCCTAGACGAAGATGACATCGCTGACCTCCTGAGAGGCCCAGGAGCACGCATAGTCATCGGAGATCTAAACTGCAAGTCTCCGGCTTGGAACAACAACGTCGAAGACAGGAATGCAAGGCAGCTCCAGGAACACGTCGATGCCCTGGCGGGGGTCATCGTCGGTCCGGAGCAACCAACCTACATTCCATTCGGCCTTGGGCGACCTGCGGTACTGGACATAGCCATCCTCCGCAACATCAGAGAGGAGTTCGAGATAGAGACCCTGGTGGAAGGATCCTCGGACCACAATCCGATTCTACTAACACTTGGTACAGGGTCTAGAACTCGAGATAGCTTGAGCACCAAACGGACGAACTGGAACCTTTACAAATCCAACGTCCAGAGGAACATCACTCAAATTCCAACCATCCGATCAGCGGAGGAACTGGACAACGCAGTAGAGGAGCTGGAGAATGCTGTCCTGCGAGCGCACGAGGACAGCACCCGCTCCAAGACTACGGCAGTTCCTAGATACCTAAATGGTCCAGCACCGCACCATATTAGGCACCTGATCAGGGAGAACAGAAGACTCAAGCGAGAACATCTCCAGCTGTTGACAGAGGAGTCGAGAGTTGCGCGAAACAGAGCATCGTTAGCTCTGAAGAATGCACTCGCGGAACTCCAAAACAACAGATGGAATGCAGCCTGTGCAGAACTAGAGACCCAGGATGGTACGGCCTGGTCTATGCAGCGAAAATTTCGTCGTCAGCGCACCACGATCCCCACTCTTCACGGCCAACGCGGCTTGGCCTACTCCAGTGAAGAAAAAGCCGAAGCATTCGCCGATTCGCTAGAATCCGAATGCAGACTCAATTACCATGAAGACGAGGACGACAACCACGAGGAGGCCGTGGAAGTCGCAGCCGAAAACATGAGGAGTCGACCACCTGGCCAGGAGACGGATCACCCCTCCAGTCCAGAGGAAATCCGTCTGATCATCCGCAGGTTGAAGGTCAGAAAGGCGCCGGGAAGGGACGGCATCAACAATAGGATGCTGAAGAACCTTCCCACCAAAGGCATTGCTGCGCTCACCAACATCGCCAATGCCACTCTGAGACTTAACCACTTCCCGCGGCGGTGGCGGGAAGCCCAGGTTATAATGCTCACCAAGCCAGGCAAGGACCGGAAGTTGCCCCAGAACTACCGGCCCATCAGCCTGGTTTCCTCGGTGGGCAAAGTAGTCGAAAAGGCTATCGCCGTTCGACTAGAGAAGCAGGCAGAAGAACTGCAACTTCTCCCCCCAGAGCAATTCGGCTTCAGATCCTCCCACAACACGGAACTCCAAGCGCTACGACTGACGGAAAACATCACCAGCGGCTTCAATCTCCAGGAGGCAACCGGTCTCGTCCTGCTGGACGTGGAACGAGCCTTCGACCGAGTTTGGCACGATGGACTCATCGCCAAAATGGAAGCCGCCGGAATCGATGCGAACATGTGCCAACTGATCCAGAGCTATCTAACACAAAGATGGTTCACGGTGAAGATTGGTACATGCCATTCAACAAGACGTCAGCTGGAAGCAGGCGTGCCCCAGGGGTCAGCCTTAGCCCCCCTGCTCTACAACATCTATACTTACGATGTGCCGAAGACAGCTGACACAATGCTGGCCCTATATGCAGACGACACTGCTATAGCCGCCAAGCATAGACGACCCGAGATCATCCGTAGGAGACTACAGGGTGAACTGGACCAAATTCAGGACTGGTGCGTGAAATGGAAAATCCGCATCAACGTCCAGAAGACGCAGGCAATCTTCATTCAACGAAGAAGGATTGCAAGACCTCTCGAAGCATCCATCTTCGATGAAGATATCCAGTGGAGCGACAATGTCAAATATCTGGGGATCGTTTTTGACAAGTCCCTCACCTGGAAAGCGCACATAGAAGCTGTCATCGCAAAAACCAGAGCAGCCATGGCTCAACTCTATCCATTACTGGGTAGACACAGCCAGATGCCGCTAGCGACCAAGCTACGGCTGATCAAGGCCATCGCCAGACCTCAGCTCGCTTACGCCTCCGCGGTCTGGGGGTACGCTGCCCCCAGCTACCGCAAGCGACTTGCTGCTCTAGAGATGAAGCTACTCCGGATCGCCACCAATGCACCTTCCTACGTAAGGAACTCAACCTTGCGTAGAGACCTGCATTGGGATACCATCCACGAGTACATGAGGAAAAAAGCGGAGAAGACCTTCGAGAAAGCTCAGGACCACCCGAACGAGCAGCTACGATTCCTCATGGACTACGATCCGGACGAGAGGCCTCGCAACCGCAGAACCAGGTACCCCAGACCAAGGTCCCAGTTGGCACCCGCTAACTGGAACCTTGACTAGGAGACTAGGAGAATTTGCGGCTGCTCCCCCCCCCCCCACGGCGTGGATGCAGAGGACCAGGAACCACCGGGACCAGGACCCACCGGGACCAGGACCAACCAGGACCCGCCACGACCAGGACCCACCAGGACCAGGACCCTTCAGGACCAGGACCAGGAACAACATATTGGTAAGATGACTTGAAACTCTTGATTTTTCGAAAACAAGAGTTTCAAGAGAAAGTAGCAGACCCTCTATCGATGATCGCTTAACGACATCGATAGAATGTGCGAGGTAAAGGGAACCAACCCGGCGTTCCCAGAGACTGAAACACATGAGGAGACGTTGTAGCAGACCGCAGGTCACGCACAACACATGGCCTACCGAGACGCTGATGAGTCGGGCCACGCGGAGGTTTAGGGTTTAGTGGGTATTAGGTGATCTCTTCAAGACCCTGGAGCCCCACACACGTCGTAGCTCGTGCTATGGTATGGTGCGTAAATGCATTCCCCCCTCGTTAAAAAAAAAAAAAAAAAAAAAAAAAAAACAAATATCGCTATTTTGGGAGTTTAGGTTAGAATTAGATTATATATCTCGGGAACAGTTAAATATCTCTGGAATTTTAGCCAATTGATAGATTTGAACCAGGGATTCGGATTCAGAGCATCAAAAACATTGCCGGTCTGTGAAAAAATTCAAAATTACAATGTTACAAAATTTCATCAACAGATTTTTGTTTTCCCACGAGCCCAAGCAATTTTTTTTGTCAAGACAAGACGTAGAGTTGCCATCTTCTGAAATACAAAAGCCAGACTCGACACTACATTTTGCCGGACATTTCGTCCTCAAATCCGCTGCATGCCTGCTATAAGATACATCTATATGTTTTTTAGTTAAAAAATTGTCAAGTGAACACAATCAACAATCGGCTGTTGCTGTATCAATGAGTGAGGGACACACACACACACCCTCCTACCCTGTGCGGTCCCTCCACCAC
This sequence comes from Acanthoscelides obtectus, assembly GCA_963669975.1. Classification (NCBI taxonomy): domain Eukaryota; kingdom Metazoa; phylum Arthropoda; class Insecta; order Coleoptera; family Chrysomelidae; genus Acanthoscelides; species Acanthoscelides obtectus. Next base: position 69,055,146 of record CAVLJG010000003.1, on the reverse strand, counting down.
CCCTGTTCCAGGCAACGTCAAACCCTTGAGGAGTGGGGGGAAGAGCAATCTGCTCCTCTCTCCTCTCCCGCCCGAAGGCCTGGCGTGGCGCTGCGTGGTTCAGGCCGCTGCGCATTCCCCGAGTGTGTGCTGCCGAACGAGCTAACCCCCTAACCAATTTTGTCCCTTTTTCCCGAAATTTGACTCGATCGCGCACGCGTCGCGGAACCACGTGGTGGACGTTTCTTCCAACTGTCGGTTCTCGACTTTTATGGACGGCCTCTTTCTTGGAGGTCCTGCGCTGGGGGCTTTGACCTAAGCCCCGCATTAAGGTTGGCGAGCCTTCGCTCTTTCCTCGTCGACTGGAGTCAGTCAGTCATTTGCTGTTTGTCTTCGTCTCCTGAGGTTAGCCCCGAGTCCGTGCTTGACTCTGGCCACCTCAGTCGACAGGCTTCTTTTTGTCCACCCGTTGTACACGGGCTGTTCTTTTCCCTCTTGGGTATACAACTATTGTCGGTCTTCTCCCCTTTTCTTTGGACTCATCAGTTGCTAGGGCCAAATTTCTTCTTGTTGCAGCTGGCTTTTCGGTCTTTTATGACGCCTTATTGTTCTTGGGTCGTAATCCAAGGCGTCTTTAATCAGCACATTTCGATGACTTTCGTTCTTTTCAAAGAACTTTTGGGCCCTCTCTCTCATCTGGATTACGACCGGTACCTGTCGTAGTTCGTCATATAGCACTCTGTTAGGTACATACCACGGTGCGTCCACCGCTTCACGGAGTGCTATGTTTTGTTAAGCTTGGAGCCTCTTCTTCGTCGTTTTGGAAACGTATCCCCAAGCTACTGCTGCGTAAGTCATGATTTGTAGCAGCACCATCTGAATCATAATGGTCTTATTCTTTAGTGACACTTTGCTTCTTCTACCCGTTAAGGGTCTTAGTCTGGAGAGTGCCATCTTCACTTTCTGCACCTGGCCCTCGGCATGGTTCTTCCAAGTGAGTTTTTGGTCCATCTTGACTCCAAGGTATGTGCTGGAGTCCTTCCAGTCGACCTCAACTTCTTCGTCTCTTCTCCAGCCTATCTCCATTCTGGTGGTCGTCATCTTTATTTTGGTTTGAGGTAATCTTCGATTTCTTCGAAACAGTACCGCTTCGGTCTTCTCAGGGTTGAGACGGATCTTCCATTAGATGCACCATTCCTCTAGGTTGGTAGTCGCTCGTTGCAGATATTCCGTAACCATGCGGGGTCTCGTACTTTCTGCCGCATATGCTGTATCGTCCGCAAACACACAGTTGCATTTGTGGAGTCTTCGGGATGTCTGAACTGTAAATTGCATACAGCAGGGGTGATAGAACCGCTCCCTGCGGTACTCCTGCCTCCACAGTCCTCGTCGTCGAAGTTGCTTTACCAATCCTAATTCGGAATTTACGGTGCTTCAAATAGGACTTCACCAGTTGGATCATCCCCGTTGAGTATCCGAGGTCTACCATCTTGCAGATCAGTCCGTCATGCCAAACAGTGTCGAACGCTTTAGCAGCATCCATGAACACAGCTCCCACGGCTCGTCGAGTCTGGAACGATTTCGTTGCCATCTCGACCAGCCTTAGGACCTGGTGCTCTGCTGAATGTTTGCTTCGGAATCCGAACTGTTCGTCTGGAACTACTCGGAGTTCTTCAGTTTCGTTCCTCAGTCTTCGTTCGATTACCCTTTCCGGAATCTTGCTCAGTGCCGTCAACAGGCTTATGGGTCTGTATTTTTGGGGGAACCTTGGGTCTTTCCCAGGTTTTGGTATGTTGATCACTTCGGCTACTTTCCAGTGGTCTGGAAAGTATCGGTGTCTCAGTATGGCGTTGACAATGTTGGTAATTGCCATTATCGCTTTCCTCGGGAGTCTCTTTAAGACCCTGTTCCCAATTTCGTCTACACCTTGAGTCCTCCGATGATTTCCCTTACCTCGCCTGGAAAGGTCATGTCCTCAATGGCTCTTCCTCCTCTTACAGCTCTCCTCGATCTTCTTATCACCTCGTCGATGAAGTCTTCATCTTCATCGGGGTGAGTATTGAGAGTACACTGTCTCTGAAGGTTGTCAGCAAAAGCTTCTGCCTTCTCTTCGGTTGTGTACACCATCCCCTGTCCGCTGTGTATCGGGGGGATGGGCTGTCTTCTGTTTCTGAGGATTTTAGCCAAATTCCACGTTCCTGGACCAGCTGGAGATAATTCTTCGAGTTTCTTATCCCAGGTGCTCTGATGATGCTGCTTCAAGGCGTCTCTTGCCTTTCTTGTTAGTCTGTTTGCCACCATGATGTCCGTGGGACTTCTGGTCTCCTGGGCTACTCTTGGGGCTCTATTTCTTTCAGTGATCTTGCGATTTACCTCGTCAGGTAGGTCCCTGAACCTGTTTGGTTGCGTTATGTCTTCCACGGTGGTTGCGGCTTCTAACCCAGCCTTAATCTTCCTTTCTAGGTCCGTGACCGCTTCCTCTATGTCTTCAGGGCTTTCTATCTGAAGTAGTGGTCCTAGTGAATAGTGCAGTCTGATTCTAAATCGCTGCCAATCCACTCTCTTCACTATTCTTTGCTCCACAGGTGAAGAAAGATGGGGTTGTGGTCTGAGTTTCCCTCTTGCAAGGCGCCGATGGTCGTGCGCAGGTCAATTTCTTTCAGAATCGCCATATCTATGACGTCTGGTCTACCTCCGTTGCTGGGGTGTATTGCGGGTTCATCCGGACCTATCATGGTGTATCCAGGTTCATCCATTAGTCTTTCAAGAACAGTGCCATGTCTGTTTCTATTTCTTGAGCCCCAAATGGTGGACTTCGCATTTAGATCACCTACGATCACGGTACTATTTCCCAGTGCAGTGATACAGGTGACATCTTCCAGATGAATGGTCGATTTAGGTGGTATGTATATCGATACGATGTTCCGAGGGCCATGGTCTGTTGGGCGTACCGTCACTCCTACGGCCTCCGCAGATCTCATTTCTGGCAGTCCCAGTTCCCAGTGGGTAATGCTGGTCTTGACAGCAAGCAGCAACCCACTTCCGGTTCTGTTGCGGTCCTTTCTATATGTCGTGTATCCCTGTATCGTCCAGTGTGGGATTTCTCCAGAGAGCTACGTTTCTTGTAGTGCCATTACATCATAGTTCCCTCTTGTTAGGACTTCGCCTATCTCATATCTCTTGTTGGAAACGCTGTGAACGTTCCAATTCAATATCTTCAGACCCCTATTTGCAATGGTTATTGTAGTGCCCATTTGGAGTTTCGGTCAGTGCTATCCTTTCTAGGCGTATTTTTGCTCCAGATGAGCAAAATACGCTTTCTTGGCAGCCGGAATTCTCATCACCAGCGACATCATTTGAGATGTGTACTTGGTGGCAAAGTCTGTCAGCTCCTGACGTCGCTGTTCTTGGCACTGCTACATATACACTTATATACAACCCTGTAGAGTTACAATAAATATTCATCCCAATCATTATATTTTAACTACGTTACATTCTCATGTATAATTTTCAGTGAGTTTGCCCGCAAGAGCACCTTCAGTGCTTTGTTTAGCACTACAAATTTAATTTTCTTGACACTCATTCCCGATACTCGGTATATAAGCTGTTCCTTTATACTTCGTCTCATAATCCTTTGAATATTTTCTTTCACGGCATCTGGCGAACGGACACCGGTCAAATTTTCGAAATACTATATTGCCGAGTTCTTCTACTATAGCCCGTCCGATAATCCTGGCCGCTACTGCGTTCACTTTCGTATAAGTATCCGCTAACTCCTCCAACAAAACTCCATGTACTTAATGTATCCAGGAACAAGGATGATTTGACTTGGTTCTTGGTAACTTGCAGTTTATCCCATATCTAGGACGATTTTGCGAGTGCTACACATCTTGAGTTCGGCTGTGGCTCTTTCAATGAGTGAGGGATGAAACTGTACCCATATTTATATCAAATCTGTCGCTTAGGGACATGCTGTGATTGGACCACGTAAGAGGTATTTCTGACCTATAGGGTTATCCCTTTCTGTTTACCATACTAGGTACATAACCCATATGGACAAATATCGCTATTTTGGTCGTTTAGGTAGGAATTAGATTATATTTCTCGGGAACAGTTAAATATCTCTGAACCGCAAGCGACTTGCTGCTCTAGAGATGAAGCTACTCCGGATCGCCACCAGTGCACCATCCTACGTAAGAAACTCAACCTTGCGTAGGGACCTGCACTGGGACACCATTCACGAGTACATGAGGAAAAAAGCGGAGAAGACCTTCCAGAAAGCTCAGGACCACCCGAACGAGCAGCTAAGATTCCTCATGGACTACGATCCGGACGAGAGGCCTCGCAACCGCAGAACCAGGTACCCTAGACCAAGGTCTCAGTTGGCACCCGCTAACTGGAACCTTGACTAGGAGACTAGGAGAACCCGCGGTTGCTCCCCCCCCCCACGGCGTGGATGCAGAGGACCAGGAACCACCGGGACCAGGACCCACCGGGACCAGGACCCACCAGGACCAGGACCCGCCACGACCAGGACCCACCAGGACCAGGACCAGGACCAGGAACAACATATTGGTAAGAGGACTTGAAACTCTTGATTTTTCGAAAACAAGAGTTTCAAGAGGACCTCTATCGATGATCGCTTAACGACATCTATAGAATGTGCGAGGTAAAGGGAACCAACCCGGCGTTCCCAGAGACTGAAACACATGAGGAGACGTTGTAGCAGACCGCAGGTCACGCACAACACATGGCCTACCGAGACGCTGATGAGTCGGGCCACGCGGAGGTTAGGGTTTAGTGGGTATTAGGTTATTAAAAAAAAAATATCTCTGGAATTTTAGCCAATTGATAGATTGGAACCAGGGATTCGGATTCAGCACATCAAAGATCTTGTCGGTCTTCAAAATTTCATAAGCTCAGATTTTTGTTTTCCCATGAGCCAATATCATTTTTTTTTGACAAGACAAGACTTATTTTGAGGGTCATTTGGTCCTCAAATCCGGACATAGCTACCTACTACAGGATACGTGTGTTTTTAAGTTAAAACATTGCCAAGTGAACAAAATCTACAAATCGAATTATGCAAAAACGCTTACAAAAAAAATCCTTCCCTATTTCATGTTTTTCTACTTTCCGATGAATTTTGGACGAGAACAAAACCTTTTTCTGAATGAGCCAACATTTTGGAAAATCTTCAAGTCTTGATTTTCATCGTTATGTGAGTATTAAAATGCTCTAGGGATGGGGCGGTGCGGCACATAAAAGTTGAATTTCGGCAGGCTTTTTTTGGACTACATAATATAATTATTTCAATAACGATACTGAGTGTACAAATATTTATCATTTTAATCCCTCTCAATAACTTTTATTGTGGCGCCGCCCCAGAAGCTTTCAAGAAATTCAAAGTGGATTTAGGGAATATAAAAAAATGCATATGAATGAGCGAAAAGTATTGAATCAATTTGATCAACGATCAATTTTTCAGGTAATGAAGTAATACATGTTACTTTTTCTTGTAGGTAGATCCAAAATTGTCCTACCTATCGGAGAAACTGCAAATTACCAAGACCAAAGTCAAATCATCCTTGTTCCTAGATACATTAAGTACATGGAGTTTTGTTGGAGGGAGCTAGCAGAAACTAATACGAAAGTAAACGTAGTAGCGGCCAGGATTATCACCGGGCAATAGCATAACAACTCGGCAATATAGATTTTGAAAATCTGACGGGATTTCGTCCGCCGGATGCACTGAAAGGAAATATTCAAAGGATTATGCGACGAAGTACAAAGGAACTGCTTATATACCGAACAACGGGAATGAGTGCCAAGAAAATTAAATTTGTAGCGCTAAACAAAGCACTGAAAGTGCTCTTGCGAGCAAACTCGATGAAAATTATACAACAAAATATAACGTAGTTAAATGTAATCATATTATATTTATTGTAACTGTATAAAAACTGTTTGTACAGGGTTGTAGTATAAGTGTATATATATAGGTATTTTTTTTTTCGATTTTCGTCTGCCGGTGCGCATGACGTCCCGCAGAGAGTGACTCTCATTTAGATTGGTATGGATAACGTGCATATTTTCACCTACAGGCTAAACGGCTGGACGGATTTTCACATATGAGGTGCCGTTAGATTCGTCTTAGCGGTGCGAGTGACTCTAGCTACATTGAAATTTTATAAAAAACAAACTGGTGGATTCTAATAAAAGATTTCAACGTTGTAATTCCTACTTCATAGGCTACAGATAGGCTTGAGACATACGACTCTTTTCTCTGAGTTCGCTCATTTCGTTCATCTCTCTTTAGTGAGTTGTTCGTTCAGAGTCGTTCACTTGAACGATACGATTACCGACCGGCATCGAAGCTGACGAGAGTATTGTGTTGCCTATAGAAACGACTCGCTGAGTCAGAGGATAAACATCATACTATGAAAATTAGATGAAGGGTTGGGGTTGCCGATGTTATTGTATTTATTTAAATAATTAGTATTTTTTGTTGAAATTGAATATAACGATTGTATACTGCCTTCCGAAAAAAGAAGGGATATGTGGTCCGGTTTTGAGGAATTACCGAATTCTGAATCAAAATGCAATTTTTGCTCTCAAATCCCATCATTTCAACTTATAATTTAATGAGAGATCTCAAAACAAAACAATTGGGTTCCCTAGATAGTGTCTGTACTGTTACCACGGTGTCAGTTCGCAGATCAGTTGCTGCATACTACAGACACGCTTTGCACAATTGAACGAACCATATTTAACAAAAGAGTCGTTCAATCATCGCTTACTTAGATGAGTCGTTCATTTTGAACGACTCGTTCGCGAACGACACATGACTAGCTACAGATCAAACTCCTTGATAGATTTTCACATATGAGGTGTCGTTGAAATGGCCTTAGCGGTGCAAGTGACATTAAAATTTGTTACAAAACAAAATGGTGGATTTTAGTAAAAGATTTAAGCCTTGTAATTCCTACTTCATAGGCTACATTTAATACTGCACTACATTTATTCATCCTTATTTCACAGAACATCCTAAGTACTAATTAATACATGCAAGTGTGAAAATGTACGCAGCTCGAAAAGAAGAAAAATGGAATAATCATCCTTTGTCAGTAAGCTGGTGATATAACAATAAATGGAAATGACTTAGTCTAAGCCCCAATGTTTCTCCATTTCCTTTTACGATTTTTCTGGTCTTTCAAGCTTTTATGCAGTTCTTTGATCCGCAAGAACATCCTTGACCTGAAAAATAGTTTCTTAGCTTTTTCAGGACAGTCAATGTTGCTGCTCTTCATCAGAAGTTCGCCTATAAAATTTTGCTTTTCTGTCACTATTCCGTCCCCATTTAATGTAATATACACCTTATTAAGCTTCTCAATGTGATTCATGAAATCTGTGGAAGGTTTTGATAATCCACTCTCACTGAGATGGTCTATTCAGGAGTAAGTTTCATTTGATTAACTTTTTAACCTCTCATCCTGCAATTTATGGCAAACAAAACCAGCCAAAATTTTCGGCCCATCATACTCGAGATCATCTTTTTCTTCCACTAAAACTTCCTCGTTATAGTCAGCTGATACTTCAGGTGCATTCAGTTAGTGGAATGTCCGGAGTATCCTCTTCCTCTACGCTGCAATACTCTGAACATGCGCCTTCGTTTCGCCCCAAAATATATGATCTTCTTCTATAATTAACCTCTAGGAGATAAGTTGAGTCCTTTGCCTTTTTTCGCAAGCACTTTTCCACTTTTCCCCATCAACAGATGTAGATGGTCCAGGTGATTATACAGACTTGGGTAAATTTTCCATAGAAATGGTATCATCTTTTAGAGCACGATATCTTTTAGGGGTGTAACCCAAGAGGGTATGTTTCAAATTGACCTTATAGCACTTTCACAAAAGTACTTCGAGCAAACCCTAGCGCTTTTTACCTTGACTTTGATTTTTCTGTTTCTACGATGTAAACATTTATTGCTAAGGTTTGGGTCTTGAGGAAAACTGTGGAACTTCATGTCTTTGCAAGGATTCCGTTTCGATTGATTGTCGGAATTACATTCCACAACAGCACACCACATTTTTATCAATTTACTAACATCACAGGGTATATAAAGTATGTATAACTATTACATCAAGTCACAAACCCACCAAAAATCACCAACAAATCCAACTAGACAGTATTAACCATGATACACGTGCACTGCAGTAACGTTACGACAATCCTGCCACTGGGAACCACGAGCCAACAACTCTCTGGGTGACGTCAGGAAGCTCCGCCCACATGCGACGTTACCGGGTACTCCGTCAGTCAGATATGTGCGTATCCCCGCACGCGTCACATTGCGCTAACAGATACCGTTAATTCAATTAGTATTTATTTAATGTGTTGAATATATTCGTTGTTACTGCACCGTCTACCTTCTTCCGCAATCACAACCAAAGCGATATACTAAACGTTGTATATGAAATTTTCCAAAATATAAGAAAAAAACTTTGACTCATCCACAAAGCGCCACCTAGCGACTGAGCTAATCTGACAAGATTAACCGTTCATTTCGAGTACCTACCGCATAGGTGAATACTTTTTCAAGCGAAACCAAGATCATCAAAAACGATGTAACCAAACAGAAGTTGTGACATTCAACCCTTCTCCCACCCTAAACTAACCAAAATATCAGAAAATGATATTAAGAAAAAACTTACTTTGGTCGATCAACATGACAAGTCTATAATCAAATCCAAGCGAATAACCAAAATTTCTGTGTTATGTGCCGCGGTTATAATATGGTTCAAGATCACACACGGGTTGATGACGTCAGTTACACGAATCGCTTGATCGCGTTGGTTTTAACCGCGGTTTTGTTGCAAGTTGTTTATTTTAAAAAAGCGCGTATATAATCTCTGATTATTTTTATTATCACGTAATAATCGGTGCTTTTTCGTCTACAACTGTATATGGAAAGTTTAAATAAGAAACCTTTCATAATATTCATGGGAGAAATGTTCTTTTCAGATTTTTTTTTAATGATGGAACCATGGCTTTGTAGCTATGATAACTTTCAATTCTCTAAATTTTTCCGCATAAAAAGAAAACATTTATTGATTCAGCAGAAATGATGAAAAAAGAAATTAGCAAAACCGTATACAGGTGGATATCATCTAGTGAGTTTATATGGCCATATTTTAATATTCTTGTGGTATATGGCTACACAGGATACTTTGTTAAGCATGGGAACTACATTTAAAGTGTCCCCAACAACCGTAATGAGTATAACTAATAAGGTGCTCCACTTTATGGTAAAACTGAAGTCAGCCTGTATCAATTTTCTCAAAAATGAAGCTGAAGTACTATCCAATACCCGGCAAAATTCTAACTTGTCACATTTCAAAATAATAACCAGAAATATAAAACTATTCCTCAGTTGGGTAAATACCACAGTTTTGCGGTGATAACTATGACATATAACAGCTGATTCGTGACGTCACGGATCTTATAACCAAACTACACTCGCTTGAACGGATTGGTAAATACCAAGCCAAAATGGTAAATACCATTTCGATTTGGTTATCCGCTTGAATTTGATTTATATAATGAGTACCTATGTTCACTAAGAATTTTTGCACGACAATGGCGTTTGAATATTTGAAATCCGAATGGCATCAATTAGCGGATACTTTACGAAGCTAAATTTGTACCATGCATTTTTTTAACCGCTAACTCTAAGTTTAGCGGCTGTAGAGACACAGCTGGCGTCCTTTATTATTAGCCCACCTAGTAGATCATTCTACAAATGCAGCCGATTCCACTGAACGACTTTCTGCGATAGATTTTGTGCCATCTCTTTTGCGGTGGTGCCATTTTTAAATACTTTTAACTTTTGCTACTTAATTATACGCTCAATAACTTCTCACAGTTTTTTCACCTTTTCTTTCACAAACAATTACAAAAAGCCCTTTTTTAGACCGTTACAGTGACCCATGTCCCTTTAAAATATTATTTAAATCAAGTAATCCCAGCACGCACATGACAAGGAGACGTCTGGCAAGAAAACTGACACTATTGACAGTAGCCAGCTGAGATCTGTCATCTGTCAGCGCGTCGCGAGGTTGGTAGTCTTGACGCAGGATTTCGTTTTTAGTGACGAGTGTGGTGTTGTGGTTGTGTTTGCGGACTGAAAAAAAAAACGTATTCCGGGGACTTTTTACATATCTTTTTGACATTTTTCTTAAATTAAGGGGTAGATGAAGGTAAGTACTTGTGCAAACTTAGCTTATTGATTGGCAGACTGCAAAATTCTCAATTTACCGCCATTACCGAGGAAGGCTACTATGTTGATTACTTTTTAGTTATTACCAAATTCATACGTCACGATGTTGGTAAACATTTATTTTAGAAACGATGTATGTTTTAACCCTCAGTACTCTATGTACGGAAATAGATGAATATCGTATATCTAGCCTAATACCTATAGGCATTCATTTGTTTACAGGGTCACCTAGAGTTCTTTGAACTTTTCACAAACTATCATTGCAATTGTTGCAAAATTTACTGGTCCTATATTGAGTTTATTAGTACAATTACAGAAAGCAACACCAATTAGGAGACGCCGACATTTCAAACCACCTAGCTACACTGTTTATGCCTCCAGTCAAAAGGACTGAACAATTTTTATGTATAGGAAGACTTGATTGGTATTAGTTCCTTACACATACTTGTCAAAGAATTACATTAATTTCACTAGCAATGGTACTTTTCAGATGGACATTGGATTCTTCCTTTTTGACTTGACTTCCTTTGTGGTTGGTTACTGAAGCACCATACAAAAGCTCTCTAGTTACTGATATAAAGATTATTTTCGAAAATCTATTGATTGAAAAGCTATATTTTTAAAAGTTTGACCAGCATCGATAAGGCTTACTGTGCTTAGCACTCAGTGTAATCAAATCATCAACTCATGTATGGCAAGACACTAGTTAAAATGTTCTTTACTTGGATTTATATCGATTTTCAAAAGTCTTAATCTAATCTAATGCATACAACTGCAACACATTTTTCTATACAATAGTAAACTTTCTCTTCTTTACTATACTAACAAACATGAATCTGCTAAGATTCCTTCAATGCATACCTGGCTGAAATACAGTAGTGAGCATTAAAAGAGAAACTGCTTGCGCCATTCAAGTTGTGCACTTAAACTGTCACATTTTCTTCATTCACAGTAAGTAACAGAAAAGCATCACTAGAAATTACAAAGCAGTACCAATTATAAATCTGTCACCCAATTCTATAGGATATTTTGTGTGTCTCTTGTTAAATTTTGAAATGTTGAATCAACCATGCAATAGTTTATATTGAGATTGGCAGTATCATTGATAAACATTCTTTTTGTAGGATATATTATGCCTCGCAAAGATAAGTATGAAGGTAACAGCAGTAACAATGGCTCGGGTCGTCGCGTGCAATCCCTCATTTCGCAGGAGGAGCAGGCCGCTGGGAAAAAGTCATGCTGGAATGAGTTGGAGATAACAGGAACCATCAGAAACCTCAGTCCAAATCTGTTCCAGATGACTCATCTAACTGCACTGCATTTAAAGAACAATAGCCTGTGTAGGTTGTTGCCTGAAATATGCCAGCTGGTTAATCTGCGCAATCTTGATCTGAGTTACAACAAGTTGCGATCACTGCCTGCTGAGTTGGGGGAGCTCATACATCTCAGGTAAATATTACAAACATATGCTGGGCTATTCAAAAAAGTATGCTAATGGTTATTAGAGAGTTGATGGTAATCATAAATACTGTTTTTGATGTCATGACTTAAATTTCAGATGAGATCAACATTAAGGTTTATGCATGAGGTATTAGTGATTGCCAAAACCCTATTATAATGAATGTTCTAACAAAGTAAGTGAAAAAGCTGAAAGTCTGCAAAAACCAATTGTTCGCCAATTTGTGCCTGAAAAACAAGGTTGGAATCACTTTAAAATCACATAATTTCAAATTACCCTTCAGGGTGTTGCAGAGTAAGATTTTAGCTCTAATTTAGATACTTGGTGACCTCAAACTTTGTAATTTTCAATCGAGTTTTTAAGCATTAAATATACACGCATGGTAACCCACATCAAATTTGTTTAAACAATATTTTGGGACACATTTTTTTGCGTAGACAATTTTTTTTCAGGTCTTTTGAATCATTTCTAACTGAAAAGGCTTCTATTAACTTTTCCACAAAGCTGACCATTTTCGAGTTGTAAGCGATTCAATGTCTGAAAAGCCCTAAAATTGGATATATGCAATGCTTAAAAGCTTGGTTACATTTTACAGGTTTTGAGATTGCCAAATATCTAAATTAAAGTTAGCTATTTTGAGATTACCTTATTTTAAAGTGCTTTTTAACCGTGTTAAAACAAAATAGGCGAACCCTTGGTTTTTGCAGACTGTACATACACTCTTTAAGTGGATAAACAAACATAACTCATTTCCTAAAAAAGACAAAATTTTTTTCTGAAATCACATATTTAGGTAAATCAGATAATTTTGAGGTCAAGTTCTCAGAGAAAATGAGGGAAACAGATCAGGAAAGCTAGGAGAATTTAGGTTACATGATTAAATTCTATCAACTGAATTATGTTTGGTGCTCTGGTATTCTAATTGTTGATCTACTACTACTGAATTTCTAAATTATTTTAACTAAATGTTTGCTATGGTATTTTATTTGGGTAAAGATCAAGGAAATTCTAGCCTTAGTACTAACTACTTGGATTTTATTAAAGATTTGATGTTGAAAAATACATAATGTGAGGTACAGTAATGGAATAAAAAAATATGAATATTCACCTAAATACCTTTAGAAAACGAATTCATACTTCATTGCTTCATAAACAAATGCGTTATTAGTAGATCAACTAAATTCCTTGTTTTTACATTATCTGCAATGAACACAATACAAGTCTGAATAAAAGCACTTTTTCATGAGGGACAAAAATATGTAGACAAATTTTTTTGAACATTAGTTTAGTACAGTTTCATGTCAGAAGAGGATTAGTTTGTGTTCATCAAGTATTGTGGAATATGTTGAGTGATTTTAAGATCATGCCACATGGTTCAGAAATTTCTTTCGATGTGAAAACTAAGATCATTGAGTTTTACAAAAATGGTCAACGTCAAGTCAACATTGCTAAAAATTTGAAGCTGAAGCGTAAAGCAGTTTGGGCAAGATTGAACAAATATAAACAAAAAGGTATCTTGGAAGCCTCTAAGAGAAGTGGTCGGCCTAGAAAACTAAATGCTAGATCAGTTAGATTAATACAATATCGTCCAAAGATCCGTTTAGAACACCAAGACAAATACAAGCCGAAATCGAGACAAAAGGAATTGTCAGTGTTTCTACGAAAACTATAAGTAGAAGATTAAATGATTTGAAGTTATTTGCACGTCGCCCGAGTAAGAAGCCGCTAATCTCGAGAAAAAACCGTAAGGACCGATTACAATTTGCACGGTTGCATCTTGATTGGAGAATCTGTGACTGGAAGCGGGTATGTTTCAGTGACGAATCCAAGTTCAATATGTTTGGATCAGATGGTGTTCATTACGTTAGACGTCCTAATGGACAAAGATTGAACCCTAAGTACACTTTGCCCACTGTCAGACGTGGAGGCGGGTCTGGGCCTTCACAGTCTCCCGATATAAACCCCATTGAAAATCTATGGGAATACTTAGATAAGCAAATACGAGATAAAAATTATTCAAACAAGGATGAACTTTTTGCCTCTTGAGAGCAAAAGTGGAGACAGATTGATGAATCGTATATTAAGAAACTTCTACAATCTATGCCGAGACGATGCCAGGCGGTGATTGATAATAATGGTTATGCTACAAAATATTAACACGAACATGGTTGGTTTTCTATAACTCAATGAACTTTGCTTCTTTTTTCTATAATTGTTTTGCTTTGTCTATATATTTTTGTGTTTCATAGTTACAGTTTTTTTCAATTAATTTTTTATTGAAGAGGTCTAATGAATTTATTTATGTATAAGTGAGTATTATGCTATAACGGATTATGTATACAGGCTGGTGTATTAATAAAACAAGTTAAAAAACAAATACAGCACAATATTAATTTGTCTATATACTTTTGTCCATTACTGTATGTCACAATTCAAATATTCATTTAGACAACATAACAGCAAATATACAAAATGTTTGTATACTCAAAAACAGTTTTCATGAGTAGGCATTTATTATATGTGATAGTCCAAATTTAATAATATGGTATCGAATATATTAGAAGGATCTGCAGCTTATATGCTTACATTGCATTGTTTGTTACCAAAATTGAGTAGTTTTAGTACATACTTTTGACTACCAAACAGACAGCATTGTATTAACATAATAATATTACTTACTGGTGGAAACATCTGCCTCCATTAGGCTTTATCACTCTTTGGAATTCATGTAAGAAGTACCATGTGTTGAAATCGTATAACACCACAATTATCTGCAAACACTCGTACTTTTGAAAAATAACACTGAATACCCTATGATCAAAAAGTACCGGGAATTTTTAATTTCAGCAAACTGCACATGACAGAACCGCTAATTTTTAGTTTTTTTAGGATGGTACCATCTGAACTGACATACGTGTCAATGTCAATGTGTACGTCAGTCAACTTTTTAACTTTTGTCGCATTTTGATATGGATCGTTTTGTTGAGCAAAGAGTTTATCTGAAGTTTTGTGTTGCTAGCAGTGAATCATTAAGAATGTTGCAAAAAGCGTTTGGGGAGTCTGCAATGTCGAAAACTCGGACATACGAATGGTATAAAGACTAAAACTGGTCGTATAGTGGTAGGGGATTTGCCTCGTTCCGCCACCCATCCACGTTAAACACCGAGGAGAAAGTCAAAAAACTGAAGGAAGTGGTGCTCGGAAATTGCCACCCCAGCAAGACAGATTGCTACTGTCCGTTTTGAAGCTTTTGAGCGATGCCGTACGTCGTAAACGGCCGGGGTTGTGGGCCGATAATTCGTGGATTTTGCGCGACGATAACGCGCCGTCTTATCGGGCCAGAATTGTGCTTGATTATTAGACCAAACATCAAGTAAATACCATTGAACAAGCGTATTTACCTGATATGGCTCCGTGCGACTTTTTTCTCTTCCCAAAGCTCAAATTACCACTTCGGGGAAAGAGATTTCAGTCCATACATGACATCAAGCAGAATGCGACGAGAGAGCTAAAGGTCATACCTTTGGCGACTTACCAGCGCTGCATGGACGAGTGGGTGAAACGCTGACACACGTGTGTTGATCCAAATGGATGTTATTTTGAAGGCGATAAAATAAATTTGACTGAAAATTGAACCGTTTTCGATTTATTCTTAAGTTCCCGGTACTTTTTGATCATAGGGTATAACACATGGTTCAGTAAGTCCCAGGACTCACCCACAGATGGCGATAGTAATGACAAGTCAACTTTATTTGTTGAAAGAGCTAAACTTCATGTGACATCTGTCAAATTTTTGCGAAAATCGCACCATAAATAGCAGATATACTGCGGTGAACGTGAGGTTAATAATTCTGCATTTGTTTTCAAAATGGACAAAAACGAATTTCGTGTGTTGATAAACATTGCTATTTAATGGGAAAGAATACCGTGCAAGCTCAGCAGTGGCTTGAAAAATGTTGTCCGCACGGGTATCATGTAAAAAAACCTACAAAACGTCAGAAAAAACCTATAAGATGTCATCTTGCATACTAGGTAGTTTTTAGGGTGCAAACAGTCGTTCCACGTTTGCTCACTTGGGTCGTTGTAAGCGCGATCCATCTATGAAGGATACCTGAACGATACGAGATATTTTTCTCGTCCCAAATATGTATTATTGGTTGCAGAGAACTGACAGAGCCACGTAGTTTTTAGTTCATAGACCTCAATGTGTAGGTTTGAAATGTGAAAAACGAAAGTTTGGTTGAGTAGCAAGACCGCATCTGGATGATTGTATTGGTCTGCATGTGTATAAAAAAGTGAGATTTGATAAGTTGAGAACATTATTACTGACTATGCTGCCAATGAAGTATATCTATTAGCTGTGCCAGACGAGTTATTTGTGTTGTTCTTTCTGAGGAGAGGTTATATTCAAAGTTATGTGTTGTTTTCAAAAACTTTGAGAAGAATTAAAAAAGATCACTACCGCGCCCGCGTTGTGTGTAACTCTACTGTTAGCATGTATATGACTCGTAATTTCGACAGTGTACAGTGAATATAATTGCAATATGTAAGTATAAAATATAAGATTCCACTTAGTTAATTCTCATCTGCAGTGATTGAATTAATTCATCTTTTGTATGTTACTCAAATTAGTAATTTGTTGAACTCAAATTCTAGTTGTCAGTATTCAACTATTGTATTAATGGAAGGAAACATTAACAGTGCATAAGAACTCCAGCACAGTTTCTGAAACTGTGGATGCCTTTTCCACTTGTCACTATTGTCTCATTATTATTAAAATCATAATATTATGATTGTTTGAAGATTGTCTATATTCTCCTACATAACAAGGTAGACAGTAAGTACATTATTTAAATAGATTTAGCTCTAATTTTGGTAGTTATATTGAGAAAGAATGAAAATGAAATCATAACTCAGTTTTGATAGACCTCTTTGATAAACAAGAAGTAAATGGAAGCATACAGAATAAGAAATAGATTCAGCGCTGGTATTTCAGTCAGAGATACTCAAAATAAAATGTTATATTGTAATAGTATTAAATTAAATAACGATATAATTGAAAGTGCAAATTTACTGGCTGAACATGAAATCACTAAAATTACCCCACTTTATAACTCACTCTTTAATGCTTACATAATATTTGAATGGTCCATGTGATGAAGAAGTGGCTCTTCTATATAAAAAAACTAGTTAGCAGTATAAATGGCTGTATTCGAATGAATCAAAGATCAATGTCAACACATATACATACATATAATCTACCATGTAGTGTAAAGAATGTACATTTATGTTGAATTTAATATTGTGATATTCACTCATTGCTGTCATACAACAGTTGTTCTTGGGGCCAGTGTTCTAAACTTAGATTAGAGACCTTTGTTAACTAAGTGTCAAGCATTCAAAATATTTGATTTGAACATTATGGAATTCATTCAACAACTCATATGATAGCCTTTCATGATCACTAAATGTGATGTGATGATTGAATTTTCCAGAGATAAAACATCAGTACTGCAGATATGTAGTCAAAGGTTGCCAGGAAAGTATATGAGACGGATTCCCAAACACTAAGAAATTCCTTTACATTTTTGTACAATGAATGGACAAGGTTTGGAAGAAAGCTCTGACATCTATTGATCGTTTGGCTTTTTTTGGTGGTTACAGACATGCACCCTTCACAAAGGAAAACAGCTGTATCAATTGAAGACATTATCAGTCAAGTTTCGCCAATATAAATATCTACCACAAGCGAATGATTGGTAAGTTTTACATCTTCCATCTCTAAACAATTACAATGTCATTATGTGCTTAAGTTGAGAAGTAAGCAATTACTAACCGAGCCTGAGGCATGTAGGGAGGGATGAATATAATTTTTTCTCATAATGTGCTTTTCAACTGTAGCTCATATATAATTTTTTCTTGTTAGTAAGATTAATCAATTAGCCATTTGGAAGACACAGTATCAATATTAAGTTGTTTTACCTATACTTTCTTAATAATTATAATTTTCATGCACTTTGTTCTGTGAATTTTAAAGATGTTTGGTTTCATTTGAACCTTCATCCTCTTCTTTGCCTCAAACACAGCAATCAGTAGAGTCAAGTTGAACATGCTCAGCAGTATTTTGAAGCAAGTAAGCAGAAAGATAATATTGAATGGATGAATTAGTCGTCACCATCAAAAACATCTATGTTCCAGTATTTACAAAGTTTTTACTGTATTATTCAAATATTTGAACATTTGGACAGTATATTGATTATACAATAACTTTGAACTAAATTTTAATCAATAACCCTATCAAATCACATAAGTTAACAATATTTATTCACAAATTAAACATATTATTGAGTGACATTGGCAAAAACAATCATCAGAACCCCATTAAGCTTCAGCTTTTTCTGTCAATTTTTAAGCTTGCTCAAAACAGTGTTTCCATTAAATATACAATAATCTATAAGTGATTTGATTGGAAGAAATATTTTGGGATAGGTTTTAACCTTTCGAATTATTTAGTTGGGGTGGAGAATTATTCTCCGTATGAGTGTGCTTATCCTCGTCCATTGAATATTTCTTTATGGCTAATATGTATTTCTTGCTGCAGACCCTAAGCTTTGTATTTTTCTCAGAGACTGTTTTAAGATGTCGACCCCAGTAATCATTCGGGTATCTCCGGCAAATTGTCTGCAACATTTTGTCTGCCAACTTCACATCCATCCAAGCCAATCTATTTGCCTTCATTCTTAACTGATATATTACATTTGATTTTAGGTTTCCTCAAGACCTGCGTTTAGAATATTA
Organism: Acanthoscelides obtectus; assembly: GCA_963669975.1. Classification (NCBI taxonomy): domain Eukaryota; kingdom Metazoa; phylum Arthropoda; class Insecta; order Coleoptera; family Chrysomelidae; genus Acanthoscelides; species Acanthoscelides obtectus. The sequence continues at coordinate 69,036,634 of CAVLJG010000003.1, read as the reverse complement.
CATCACAGAGATGTATCCAAAGAGTTGCAGTCGACTCTAACTGCCAGGAAGTTATATGGAATAGATCATTGCCACTCTAGGAGTAATTCTAGAGTAGAGCTAAAGTATGGTACCTCAATACAATAACAGCCAAATCATCATCATCTCTTGGCACCATTCGTCAACTGAACATCCGTGGGGTATGATGGGAAGAAGAGCGACCTCTTTACCTTATCCTCTACCAACATTAGCAACACTTCGCATTGAGTTTGGTATGAGGTACCTTACCAGAAGCACGCTACGATAACTGTTCGAGAATGTATGTGGCACTAAGTTAGTCGAAGACATTATTAGCGGATTCTAGCGATACAGTTAATTTTTTTACCTAAAACTTTTGTCACGTTTTCCTCTTGCTTACTTCTAACTATATACAAACTTCATTCACATAAGACCATTTCCAATGGGCGCCCTTTTTTGTCAGAAAGAATGCTAAAAAAAAACCATGTCCACAAAATTGAAAAATGTTTAGTCAATGACATGGTATTGTGTATGATCTAGTTATCACATTTGCTAAACGTTTTTCCAGGAAAGTTATTTTCTGTTGTGGGGAACATGAAGTTGTTAATGTTTTGACAGTCTATGCCATTAAATAGGGAGATTATGTATAAGGAAATTTTACAGTTTGGGCGACGGTAACTTTTTAGTGATATCGTTACACTATTGCTTTCCTAATGACAAGTTGAAATTGGCATCATGACAGGGCTGGAGTATTTGCCGTCATTTTGATAAAAGCGTTTAATTGAAAATATTGAATCGATCCTATGTAAGAAGGTAATATAGAAACGATTTTGGGGCTAATTAAATGGTCCATCATTTTGATTTTATAAAAACTTGTGTTGGTGAACAGGTTACAAGATGATTAAGGGTAAAGGTACATGTAATGATAGTTTCGGTTATAATGGCTAAACTAAGAACCTAACTGGTACGTTTTGTAAAGAAAAAAAATTGGTACAAAAAGATCACTTACGTTTTTTCGACATTTTGGCGGTTCTTAAAGTATAAGGATGGAATTGTGAAAATTCGTATCAAAGCAGTCACACGACATAGTTCTGGCGCTACATATGTACGTGGTCCACTTAATCGGCATGTAACATTATTTCGCATGAAATGACTGCGTAATCATTACCCATGACCAAGAATACTACCACGTGCAAGCATGGAAAATTAATATTTTTTGATAGTTTTTGATTTTTTTCATTATGAAGATCAAGTCACTCACTTCCATCAGTCGGTGTTTTGGCGATTTTGTTACTGAATAATTTCACCGATTTTAATGGAAGAGGAGATGTAGTAGATAATACTAATTTAGTGCATTACTCCCTTTCCACTAAAATCGTTGCAACGGTTGCTGATTGTACCCAGTGACAAAATGGCCAATAAACAGACTGGCGGAAGTGAGCGACTTGCATTTACATCATGAAATTTCCGAAAATATTAGATGTATACTGACACGTGCGCAACGTGCGTACAGCGCTGAGTATGCCGCGTGACAATTTCGTATAAATTTTTGACTTTCGCTCCATACACTTGAGGAATCATTTTATTTTCTACATAAAAACACTTGTTAGTTTAGCCATTTTAAGCGAAAATGTCATTACATTTAACTTTACCCTTAATTTTCTTGTACCATATTTACTGTTTTATAACAGAAAAGTGATGAATTCAATTTAATACAAACGCGTTTTTTTAAATGTAAGAAAATGCTCCAGCGCTATCATGACGCCAATTTGAACTTATCATTATTGTCATCAAATTGTAGGAAAACAATATATATGTCCTAGCCTACACGTCACTTTCTAAAACCCACAAAAAATAATTTGGCATCCATACATTCATTTTAGAAAAAAATACATCATTGCACCATGCAAAGTTTTTTATAACCACAATATGATTTTTATTTGTTTGTTGCAGTTTTATTTAGCATTAATGCTACAATATCAATTTTGTATAATTATCGGTTTACACATTTTTTTGATTCCATTTTCTTTAATTTTACATTCTAGTGTATTAAGATTATACATCACTATGTATTTTGAGTATTCATAACTTGATTTTTTAATTTCACCTTAAAGATTTTCAAATTCGAAGAAGTTTAATATCATTATTCAATTTATTGAATTCAAATACTGCCTTTTGAAATACAGATTTGCTAGTTATGCTACTATTACAGTTTTTCAGATAAAAAACTATACTGCCTCTGTTTTCATAGTTATGATAACTATTTAATTTTGTGAAGTGTTTTAAATGTAGTGGTAATAAATGGTTGTTCACTTTGAATATGAAAATGAGAACTAAATAGCATATGAAATTTTTTACATTCAACCACTGTAGTTCTTCTAACATAGACTAAATCCTAGCATATTTGTTTTTATTTAAAATGATTCCCATAGCTTTATGTTGAAAAATTTGTAATTTTGAAAATATGTTTTTATTTGCTGTGAACAAAATAGTTGAAAAATATAAAATATGTGGAAGAATGCTGGTGTTATACATTTTTTTTTGAAGACTTACTAAGATTATGGGAAACTCTATAGAAGTAATTTATCTTTTTTGATATTTTTGAAATACTCGTAATGTATACATATTGCTCGTGAAACAGTAGTTTACTATCCACATACGTATATACCCAGATATTTAAATGATTGATTTTATTGATGGAAAGAAGAATGTGAGTTTATTATATAAGAGCCCCTTCCCACTTCAGTTGGCCCAACTATTGAAATCTTAGCTTTTTCTTACCAAACACAAATAATAAAAATGTAGCAGGGTGTTATAGGTTTAAAATATTAACAATGAATATTTTGTTAATATATAGTAGAAAACACCAACTTTATCACTCCCTAATCAAATTTGCAGCATAAAAATAACACATGTTGCAATTACAGCATATCAACCTATTTTCATTTCAATGCAAAATAAGTCTATAATGCTTAGGTGGCTGTGAAAAATAAAAGCCATGACAATTGTTTTTATTAATCACAGCTGTCAGAATACGTTTAAAATAGTTTTGGGTAGTTAAGGTTTTCAAAATGGGTAGAGGAAAGGTTATAGGTAGGAGTAAGAAAATTAGTTTCTCTTTGGATACCTCACCTGTTGACTGAAGAGCAGAAAGCAGCCAGGGTTAATTGGTGTCAAAAAAACGCTTGACAGTTTCAATTCCGGAAACTCAAAAAATGTGTACAGCATTGATAGCATTTGTGTCAAAAGCGGGTCATACTGCAACAATTCCTCTTAATGAGCAAAGAACTGTTACTGCGGATTGGTATACCAGCATTTGTTTGCCAAAGGTCATCACCGAGCTTCGAAAAATCAACCCCGAAAGAAGAATCATCCTACACCAAGACAATGCAAGCTCGCACACAGCCCAAAAAACAAGGCAGTATTTAACGGAAGAAAACGTGGAGACATTGTCAGACTGCCTAAGTGACTATATTTGAGATATGGCTGCCCAGATTCCTTAAAGTAGCTAATAAAATCCTAGCATTCTATTGGCCTCAAATTTAGTGCTATGATTACCTGATTTAGGTAGCATTAATTGTGTACAGCAAGTGTGATTGACTATATATTTCTTTTGAATGTGCTAGGGGTGTACAGCGTCTCTAATGACTGTTTTAGCACTACAACAGGTAAAACACCGCAACCCTGGTACTAATGGGACTTGATGTTTGATATCTAGTTCATATTTCATAGCTTACAGACACATACCATTTACATGTAATATTATCAGCAATCACAATAAATCTATATAGATAGTATGAAGAGCACTTTAAAAAATGAATCTTTCATTCATCTGAGGCAATTCATTTGAAGCAACTTTCGACAATTCTTTCAATATCTTAAAAAATGTTTACCTGAAATGCAGAGAAAACTGTGCATTCTACATCAGAGTCCGAAGTTACTGAGGCACTGATATCATATTTTTGGTTCTTTCTAATCATTTTGTTTTGAGATATAATATTTCCATTTGCAGATTAAATATTTGGTAGTTTTGGCTTTCCCCGCTTTTATTTTGGTAATATTAAAATCCCATGAAAAAAAATAGTTCAGCTACAGCAAATATCCAAACTCCAACTTTCCAAATTGTTACAATCCTAAATACTACTGAATATATGATTGCTTACCATTGCCACCCAATGAACATAATTCATATATTTCCCAGTATTTATCAGGATCATCCTAATCCTCTATTAACTTACAAGTTTTCATTCCTCTACCAACATTCTACTACATTTTATTTTATGAAGACAATAATTACTCAAACCACCATTTTCTTTGACTTTCATTTAACCCTACAACCAGAACATATACTATAATACTTCAAGTAAAAATGAAAATTACTCTTATTCATTCATCTCAAGAAAACCATCTTTGAACGCTCTTTGCTTTACAATCAAATAATGCACATCAGCTCAAAATGAGAAGATACATTCAAAGTAAAACAGATTCTTTCAACGTTAGGCATGAAATTAGTTTAAAAAATACTTTTTGATTATGGTTTACACTCGATATGTTTTTGTAATTATTTCTTTTAACATCTCAATAACTTAGTGCTGAAAAGTGGTTTTTCATAATATAAAAAATATCTACCTACGTCAAAAGCTATACAGGGTGACTTCGAAGTTGAGTCATTTATTTTAACAGTGAGTAGATCTGATCAAAAGAAATGTTTTTTCCTTTACCATTTTTCTGGTAAAATTAAAGTAACTAAGTTATAGCCCTTTGGAAGTTTGAGTACCGCCCTGTCTCATTAATAATATTATGTGCTCGTGTTTGGCGACAACGGATATAATCCGCCTTATCGGTTCATCGCATCGGAAACAAAAAAGCGAGAGAATTTGGAACGATGTTTTTACAATTATTTTGTTCATTTGTATACAGTCAGTGTCAGTCGGTAACGCGTGAGTGAATAGTGGTGTCTGTTGCGTGGCTCAAACGAAATAAAAAATGGCACATGTTTATGCGGATCGGTTTCCCAATCGAGTGCAACCAACCCCTCGTGCCTTTGTTAATGTAGTACAACGGGCTCGTGAATCAGGTGACGGCATGCCGGTGCTCCAAGACCTCACGATCAAATACAGGTCCGCACTGAAATACTTGTCGGGAGGATACTTTATAAAACAAGGTAAAATTTTTTTATAATTTTTTTTTATTTTTACACACATATTTTGGTTTATCTTCCTTCTGCAATCATTATCTGAAAATTAATGACTCAACTTCAAAGTCACCCTGTATATTAAAAATACTCATACACTTTTAATTCCAAGAAAAATAAGATTAATGTGATCAACAAATATAGTGAAGAAAATATTTCGACAAGAATGAATTTACACATTCAACAGGTTCTGTTAGAAATGACTTAATTTAAGTGTAGGTATTACCCATAAGCCCTATGCTTCCAAAATTACTTATTTTGATAATTTTGTGGTTTACCAACATAAATGAGTCTGCAAGTATGGAACAAATAATGAACCAATAACTTTTGAAATTGTTTAGCTTTATACTGTGAGGAATTACATCCTGGTACAATAGGTTCACCATTGTGTTAAAATACAGTAAATCCTCTTCTAAAACTTGTGTAGGTGAATAACCCTGTACGAAGATTGATACCAAAGATATTTGATTCATTAGTAGCATCACATATGTTGAAAAACATTACATTTACCATTCAAAATAAATCCATTATGGGGTAATTCAGAAATCTCTTGCATTGACTCATACGAAGCCCCTTTGGCTTTCACTGCACAAACTCAAACACAAATGACAAAAAACAGAAGCATTATTACAAATTATATTATTAATTATTTACTCTTATAAAAATTATTATTACTTGAAGAAGAGATCACGGAACCATGGAACCATTGTAAGACAGGCATCAAGATCAGATCAGAAGTAAAAAATTTTAAATTGATTTCCTTTTAACATTTTCCTGTAAGAGGACAATGGCCTTAAATCATGACAAAATTATTACATGTATTTTAAAAAATAAGTATATTCACTTACCTTCAGAACCACATCAAATAAAAAATAGGAATGCGTCATCACAGATCAAATATTTTCGCAGTACCTCACATCCAGGCGCTGATTTGTATTTTCTATTGACATCGCAAAATGAGTTTTTATAAAACTTAAATGACTGGAAATAAAAAAAAATAATGTAATAACCTTTTCACTTTCATAAATATTCCTGCCTGTAGAGTATCTTCTCACCTGTTACTCCACCAACCCACGATTTTCTTTTCTTATCTCTCACAATTTTTGAAATTCAGCAAACTTGCATATATAATTTCCAGGTTGAATAATAAACACTGGATGCGCCACTAATTTCAACTTTTGAATACATCTCAAGTAAATCTATTTGAGACAAGAAACCAATGGAATTATCATTAACACATATTATTAGCACGCACATCCTCACTATGTACCTATGCACTGCCTTTTCCTTCCAAATGTAGTCTATAATATACAAGTTATAGCTTAGATCTCCAATATAATGCCATCTCTGAAGCACTTGATACATGACATCATAGCCAAACTAACACATCATGACGTTTAGGCAACACGTACAACTACAAATGAGTTCACGACTAGTGTGACTCAGCTAGTGCTAAGTCAACGTCTTGGCGAAAAACCAGCATAATGTCAAAAAAACAGCATAATGTCAAAAAAAATCGGTATAATGTCACTTTTAAAGTTACGTGATACCCCTGCCGAACTCTGCTCCGTCAAAAACAACGACTTGCCGGTGGTATGCTGATTTTAAGCGCGGTCGCACTGATACAAAGGATGCGAAACGCTCGGGTAGGCCAAATGAAGCAGTAACTTCGGAAAATGTTAAGCAGGTTTTAAAAATCGTGATGAATGACCGCAAACTGAAAGTTCGTGAGATTGCTGAGATAGTACACATATCAACCGGAAGTGCATTTACCATCTTACACAAAAAGTTGAGTATGAAAAAAGTATTTTCACAATGGAACAAAAGCCACAACGAGTTGACAGAGAGCTGTTTGTCACTGTTCACCCGTAATAAACAGGATTCTTTGTGACGGTATGTGACAGTAGACGAAACATGGATCCACCATTTTACTCCGGAATCAAATCTGCAGTCAGCTGAGTGGCGTGCAGCTGGTGAAAGCCGTCCGAAGCGTCCAAAAACGCAGCAGTCGGCTGGCAAAGCCAACGCGTCAGTTTTTTGGGACGCACAGGGTATAATTTACATAGACTACCTTGAAAAAGAAAAAAGTATCACCAGTACATTGAGTTACTGATGAGTTTAAAGGACGAAATAGCAAAAACCGACCACACAAGTCGATAAAAACAATGGCCAAATTGAACGAGTTTGGCTTCAGTCTGCTTCCCCATCCACCATACTCTCCCGATCTAGCCCCAGCGACACTGGCTCTTCGCTGATCTCAAAAAGATACTTCAGGGCTTTGACGAGCAAGTTGTCGCTGCAACTGAAACTTATTTTGACACCAAGGACAAGCATGGTATCGGGAAGTTAGAAAAACGTTGGAATGATTTCATTGCACTTGATGGCGATTATGTTGATGAATAAAAATGAATTTTGCGAAAAAATGCTGTTTTCAAGGTTAGTCTCGGGACTTATTGAACCATGTGTTAAATAAAATAATTTAATGACAGAATTGTCAAAAAATTGATTGACTTATGTCAAGTGCATTTCGATCCTCACTACAGACTATGACAATTAGGAGACAAACAAACAATTGACTGGCTCTTTCTAACTAATCTGATTTCTTTGATGGTAACCAACACCAAGTAACCAACAATCTTAGTTTGGACTAAGCACTGAGCGATTGTAACTAGTCTTATTTTTTACGATAACATATCACCGATTTTCTATTTATATATACTAATATTTGAAAATATTTGTCAAATATTGTATTCTTCTAATTTGGAAAAAGCTAATGTGATCATATTTAATTGCATTTTTGAATTTCTAAAAAAAGGTATTCAGTTTAATCAAAGTAGAATTGTGACAGATATGATAGAATATGTATATGAAGGTATCAAAAACTTTTTTTGATTTCTGTAATTTATATATTGGTCTTACTAGTTCAATAATCCAAAAAAATACGGGCGCATCTTTGTGTCCATAATGGGAATGTTTGAACATCACATAGCTGATAATTACCTTTTCATTTTTACTGAAATGTTGATTAAAGCGGAATGATCATTTCTATCAATGTGGTTAAAAACTAGGGTAATTCCTTAAGGCCTTATCCGGCCATGGCTTATAATCACAGTTACTCCAAGTACCTTAATTTGCAGAGAACTTCATCTGGCTCATAACTACCTGCGCATCCTGCCATACGAGCTCGGAAAACTTTTCAACCTGATGATCCTCAGCCTGGTAGGGAATCCGCTCAACAAGGATATCATGTCCATCTACAGTGAGCCCAATGGGACCCAGAAGCTGCTCTCGTTCATGCTGGACAATTTACAAGGTATGTGTGTTTTTAATGAAATACCCATATTCACGAATCTGAAAGAGACGATTCCATTAATTTCCACATAAAGTATAAATGACTATTCAGTGAATTATATCATTGTCAGACTCCGCGGATAGCAAATTGTATGACATCCTTTTTAGTCTTTTTTTCAGTAGGTTTCGTCTCGAGGTTCAGAGTATGTACTTATAAAATTAAACCTTGAGTAGCATGTTTGCCCAACTAGCAAATATATTTCATCATATATCCTTTCGACTGTTCGTGCTATTTTATAATTGCTTTATTACTGCACTTAGTATACAAATTTGTTTTAATATAATTGCTAGTAAGACAATTGAGCTTTTAAGAAGTATTTTGCTTGACAAGGTAGTCACAAGAATGTGAAAATTACAAAACAGTTTTAGGACAAATTTTAATACTGTTTTAAAAACATTTACACAACAATTTTATACGACACTTACCTTACTGAACAAATTTATAGATTTATACTGGTATTACCCGACACGAGTTTTATTAGCGCTCTGTGAAACAATTATAAAATTGATGTAACGATATTTTATTTTTGATATTGTCGCTCGCTAAAGCATATTGCACTCCCGATTTCCCAACTAGGAAAGCTATTGTATAATTTTCAACTGCCTAGGGTCAGTTAAATTGAGGCAAGAATCTGGATTTCAATGCTTAAAAAATACCTTCTTTCAAAATTAAACAAATTTAAATACGTTCCAAGATTATACGAAAAAATGAATGCCTTATTTCCTTATTCGTTTTTGTAAATGTATTAATAAATCCTTCCGAGCATTTTTTGTTTTTTTATGATAATTCTATATTAATTTGTTAAGGTTCCATCAGAGTGCAATATGATTTAGCGAGCGATAATATCAGAAAGAAAATGTTAATAAAGAAATTTTATAAATGTTTCACACAGCATTAATAAAACAGTTTTAGTAATGTTCGCAAACAAATAAACTCGTGTCAAATAATACCAATATTAATTTATTGAGCAAGCTTATGTATCGTATAAAATTGTTGTGTAAATATTTATAAAACAATATTACAATTTGTCGTGAAACTGATTAGTAATTTTGCTCTAAGAACGTTTTTACAACTACCTTATACAGTAGAATACTTCTTAAATGCTCAATTGTCTTACTGGCAATTTTATTAAAAAAAAATTGCGTTTTAAGAGCAGTAATAAAACAATTATAAAATAAAATAGCACACACAGTTGGAAATTCTAAAATCTTTCCTAGTTGCTCGTAAACATTGAAATCCACATTTTGCCTTAATTTACGTACCTTTAGCCGTTAACAAGGTAGCAATGGTAATGCATCGAATTTATAGCACCCTGTATTCACGCATGGATTTTTTCACACTAACCTTTTTTCCTCTGTTTAATTAAATTATACACATAAATTAAATATTTTTTTAAAATCTCAAAAAAAACTCTCAAGGTGGAAAAAGTATTTTCTAACATGGAAGCCTTATTTTGTGTTATTTCAACTTTAAATTGCGACTGTCATGTTCAAGTGTTAAAGCCTTTTTTTCAATTATGAAATGTCTTAATTTACTACCTTAGTGTTTATATAATGGTGTAAGATGGTTAACTTGAATTATTTTATTAAAATACAGGCCAGAATAAGAAAACATACAGAATTTCTGTCTGTCTGGTATTGGGAGTATGTATCAGAACTAAATGAAACATGGCTGATGTAGTTACTCAAACATATTTTATTTGCTAAAAAAGATCTAATACTTAATTAGTCTCAGTGGGTGCAATTTAAGAACAAAAGCAAACTGTTAGTGTCAGTCAGAATAAAATATGTACTTGCATCTAAGACAACTTGTATAAAATTATGTTATTCTAATTCTATAACTGTTTTTATTAAAACTATTTTATAATAATTTTAAAAACGTTCCAACAATCATCAGGTAAAAGCTGTAGGAGCCATAATAAAACAGATTAAAGAACAAAATTGTCGCAGAACGCATTGTTGTTTAATAAAAATAGTTCTGTAAACGTTGTTAGGATATTTATAAAACATAAATTGTTAGTTGGGTGGCTAGATGTTCATGAAGAAAAGGTAAACCTAACAAATTTTCCTTTTTAGAAAAATATTTTATCTCTAGACGCGACGTATGTGGTCACAACGCCCTAACACTCATACACGTACAGCAACGACATGTGGTAGTGAAGACAAATCGTCCTCCCCCAGTTTGTTTTCTTAGTAAGTTACTACATAGTTGTTAACAGCCAAATTACAAAAAATGTTGTTGTAAATACTGTATTGTTCCAAAATGTACGAGCACAATGATTAAAACATTGAATAGTTTTTCCATTGACCTTGGACTGAAAGCTTCAGGAAGTCCCGTGATTTGTAAATAATTTATTGATTCGATATGAGAACTAGTGAATCTTTCTACACAAATCGTATAAGTTTCTACTAGTTAGAGATATATTTTAGAACAAATCGACTATATTCATTAGATCCATTGCTTTAAAAACGCATTCTGATTGCTCAAATTCACTCCCCGTAGCAAACTTTGATCCCCTCGAGTTATTAGTAAAATCGGGCTTAATTGTCACATTTATCAACATTCTTTGAGGATTGAGTACCCTTTGAGGTATCAAATCTCCTGTATAATTAGTTATATAAACCTTTTTGGATTTTGTTCGTAACAACCACACAGTATCTTACTACGTCAGTAACACGTGTCGCATGTAACTGCAACGTAACTTTTTAGTGGTAATTCGAATCCTATTCGGGGCGAGCTTTTATTCTTTTTTATTCTAATTCAGTTTACATAAAACACGAGATTTTTTGTTGTCTTATTTATAGTATCATTTCGTACCAATAGTTACCAGTTGTAGCATTTGCTCTAAAATTTAACGAACACTGATTTTTTTACCAGAATGAGTCTTAGCATGGTGTGAGTGCGCATCAGTACCTTTCATTTAAGAAGAGGGGCTCAAGAGGTTCTGGAAAAGGGACTGATATACCTATATCCTGAATAGATTCCTAAGAGAAACCACAATTTTGAGGTAGATGCTCATCCACAACGCCAATGGATGTCCTAAATTAATACTAACTGGTGGAAGGGTCTACCTTAATTACGCTTGTGCCGTTCTTTGCAAAATATGTACGAAGTAACCATGTCCTGAAACCGTTGGTCTATCTTCCATACAACATTACTTTTGCATATTTGTAAAGTATGGTTTAGTATTAATTTTTTGTATGTAAATCCTTATTACGCTTTTTAGATAACTATTATCAGTCATCAAAATGAAGTTATAACACAATATTTGAAGCCATAGTAATCAAATTTGAATGACGTGTTGTTCATTCAATGATATTTTAGATGATTTTTTGTTATAACCATGCCATACTTTATGAGTGCAGACATTTCCGCCCAGAGATTTTCCACAGCGTGTGTACTTCTGTCATTGGTACCTTCAGGAAGTTACACAAAATCCACAGTTTCAGACACAAATTATGTTTACTCTAGACTAATCAAATTTTTCTAAGAATGGTACTCAAAACTTTCACAATAATCTTGTGTGGGCAGACGAAAATCCCATGTAATAACCGAAAATCGTCTCCAAGAGCAATTTTCTATAAATTTATGGCCAGGAATTTTTTATAGGCCCAATTTGTGCCATTACGCCTTGATGGTCCATCTTGCATTTCCTATGAGAGATGCACCAATTGCGGTAAGAAATGTTGTTTATGCACAATGGAGTAACTTATTAAAATGAATCTTTTTAGATTCTAAGATGTTACGATTGCAAAATTTCATCATTCCTCCAATAATCCACTGCAATTTATATGGAAATAAGAGATCCAACACGTATAGGTCAACCTGAAAGACTTTTAGATTTATTTTCCCGTGGAAAAAGCCTCCGGCACAATTTATATGGAAATCCCAGGCTACACCTGTGCGAACTATATAATCCGATTGCTTTAGTTCCAAGATTTATTCTAATCATTGTTTTATGTACGTTTGCAAACTTATTGTCAGCGACAAGTTGTAATGGCGTATTATCTTTAAGAAGTCTGTACGGGGTTATTGCTACTCTAGTTCATTTATAGTTTGTTTGATAGTTTATGTTTGGACATCTTAATATTTTTTTACTAGAAACGACCAACTCTTTATTTTTGTAGTTGTGTGGTTATTTGTAGCAACCACAGACATGTCGAAATGTATAATGTATATGTTACCAGCAATGCCAATAGACCGGGCAAGAACGCTATTATGCGGGTAATGATATCCGGTCAAGTTAGGCAATGTTGGTAGAAACATAATAGAATCGCGCTGATCACCATTTGTCGGGAAATGACATTAATGCCAGACAAATAGCAATCAGTGATGGTCTATTGGAATCTGAGGTTTTGTTACACATCATATGCGGTTATACTTTTTGTGTTTTGCTTATCGAAGTACAGGTAGTTGAGTTTAAGTCAATTTTACTATTACAACCGGTATACTCATAGAATTTGCCGTTGGATTATTTAAAGAATTAATGTCATCGTAGATACAAACGGGTTGACCACAAGTCGTTCTTAAACGTTGAGGAATATAACAGCGGTATTGCTGACATAAAGATGCAAAGACAGGATCTCAGGCTTTAATGATATTTGTTTCGTATTTGTTGTTCTTCTAAGATTGTTGGTTAGTGTAAATATTGTTAATATTTTCAAACTGTTTGACCTTGCCTCAACATTGCCCAGGCCTCCTTGGCCATTATCTCCAATTGCCAGGCAAATACGTTATAATGAGAAAATTAACAACGTTGGCTGCCTGCAATTAATCATCAACATCAATAACATACGAGTATATGGTATATGTTACGGGCAATGACGATAATTGGGCGTTAATGGCCAGGCATTGAGGCGAATGGCCCAGAAGGGCCGAGCAATATTGATATAAAAACGCACGGATGAAAAATATTAACGATATTCGAGTAATGAAAAAGAAACAAAAAAAAAGAACAATTATGACATAACACATATTATTAACACGCAGAACCTGAAGTTGGCTCCAAAGTCTTTGATTATTTATTTCAGCAATACGGCGGTTACATTCATCAACATTAGAAAACCATGACAGTTGAGTAGAATCTTGAAGCTAGACTCCGCCATCCTTATGGACATTTTGTTTCTAAAGAACATTTTGTTATTTTTTAATAAAGTCGGTTATTATTATTTGTTGTTATCGCAGTGAGCTTACAAAATGAAATTAATGCTGCGTGTTAATCGGTGGCACATTTCACTAGAATTTCACACCGATTTGGAAAGTAAAAGTGACTTGGAATTAACTCAGCTACCAGTGCCTCACTGAGTAACATAATTAATAACATCACCACACATTGTGTGTAGCATATACTCAGTGACATTAGAAGTATTACACCCAGAAAAAATAATTGCTCTAATTGCAATGACGGTAATGCGTGTGTGTCGTTTGTGGATAGAAGTAGGTAGAGATAGGCGCTTCATATAACTAGTCCTACGAGACCGTTTTGCTACTACGCGTCATATCGCTCACCAATGGTTTGGAGAAGGTAGACCTGTTACTATGCGTACACTCTATCGCCGCATTCGAGCCTTTGGACTTTTCCCATACCGTCCACGGTAAGTGCTTCCTCTGACTGCGGACCACTGTCGTCAACATTTGAACTGGAACAGATAATGGCGACATTGGAGGTAGAAGGGCATAATGTCCTCTTCAGCGACAAATCGCGATTCTGTCTAGGTACGCATGATGGTCGCATGTATATAGGACTGCCGTATCTAGAGGTTCGTCCACACGTCCTTTTTCAGCAAGACAACGCAGGTCCTCATATTGTTCTTCGTTCTACGGCCCTTCTTCAAGAAGCAGGTATTGCCAAAAAATCAAGTTGAAGAAATTATTTTTTCTGGGTGTAACACTTCTAATGTCACTGAGTATACAGGGCGTTAACATTATGGTAGTTATGATCGAAATGGGTAATAGGGGAGGGCAAAACAAGTCAAAAAGTTCATATGACCCATGGCCCAAAAGTCAATAGATTTTTGTGTAAATGGCTTTATAGTTTACAACTTTAAGTGCTTTATATCGACCACAATCACCACAATCTTACTATTTTTTATAATCTAACCTAAAACGTTTTTAAATTGGGTAATTAACAACTAAATGGCATTAAGTTTTTCTAAGTTAAGCCAAACTTTGTAGTCAGTAAGTTTCGTCAAATTAAATATTTAAAACTCACATGACAACAGCGCGTCGGTCATTCATCACTCGTATCGAACCGGCAATCCATCGCAAACGGTAACAGTGGTTAGTTATTGTTCGCGTACGTCGTCGTGTTTATTTACAATGTTCTCGAATCAAGAGTTCGCCGACATGTTGTTAGTTTACGGTGAAGCTCGTCAGAATTTTAGTCTTGCAGCTCAAATTTATCGCAACAGACTTCGCCAACGGGTACACCCAGACAGAAGGACATTTGTGCAAGTGTACCAAAGACTTCGAGATACAGGTGTTCAGCCCACTAATATTCGCACTCGTGAAAATTTGCTTTATCCCTACCTTGTACAACGAGTGCAGGCCTTGTTACCAGAAGACTATCCTCGCAGACTAACATTCTGTCAGTAGTTTTTGCACAAAAACATTGAAAATCCGGATTTTTTTAAAAACATTCTAGCGACGGACGACTGTACTTTTACGCGAGACGGGATATTAAAGTTCCATAATACTCACACGTGCGCCCAAGAAAATCCTCATACCATTCGTGAAGGTCATTTCCAACAACGTTTTAAAATAATTAATTGGCCTTTTCGAGTTACCCCCAAAGTCAGGAGAAGGATACCTTAGCTTTCTAGCCAATAACCTACCAGAACTTTTGGAACAGACCTTAGACAACATGCCATTACAACGGAGACAGAATTTATGGTTTCCTCATGACGGGGCACCACCACACATTTTTAGAGGCGTCATTCAGTATTTGAATGAACATTATCCAAATCGCTGGATCGGTCGAAATGCTCCTGATCCTCGAAAATGGCCAGCAAGGTCTCCTGACCTCAATCCGATGGATTTCTGGTATTGGGCAGAACTTAAAGGGATGGTTTACGGGGTTGGTCCAATAACAACTGAAGCACAACTTCGCGAAAAAAAATTTAATGCAGCTGAAATAATAAATGGACAACTTCAAGGACCTAGAGTAAGAAGAAACTGGGTTCGTCGTAATGAAGCTTGTGTGGAAAGTGGAGGACGACATTTTGAACACCTTCTTTAAATACAGAAAGTGCAGTGTGGGTTTTAAAAAGAAACAATGTATGTATCAAAATTGTGTTCCCTATTTATAAGTGGATTTTTTTAATACGTTCAATAAACTTTCACATACCAGGTGAAGCGCTGGGACAGTGGTGAGTCCGTTTTTTTACTGGTTTGCATTTCACGAGTACATTATCAAATAATGAAATAATACCTAAGAGCCAAAAATAACAAACTGCATCTTTATTTACACTGCGTTCCGTCGTAATTTGCGTATGGCATTGGGGCGTTGTCAGATTTTATTTTACTTTAAAGTGGCTTTTCTCTAAAAAATGCCGTTTTGACCCCATGTCATATGAAACTTTTTGCTTCTTCTCACCCTCTCTATCACCCATTTAAATAATGACTATCATAACGTTTACGGCCGCTGCTTGACTGTCATTAACGGCCAGTGGTGTTAACAACGCATTTCTACTATGTTTTTATCAACTTTACCCAATTGATTGGGTATTCACGACAATGACAGAATTGTCTTCACTGCCCGTAACATACATATTCAAAGTTTCATTTATGTTGTCATTGAATAACATGGAAATGATGTACGTGCGCCAGGCGTGATATTTTTTCTGTATGTCCAACTATTTTATTATGATAAAGATGCGAAATATTGGTGATGCTGCTAATAATAGGTTATTTCAGTCCTTTGGAAAAGAATATTCTTTTCTACCTTGTCCTTTTGCTTATGTTTATTAGCTTCTCCAGAAATTTCAGCTTTTTCATTATTTCGCATGTTTAGTTTCAACTAGACGTTGCGTCACTCTCTTTGCAGTCTGTAGCTCGTAGTTATTGTATTGAACAATGGTGAGTAAAATATCTAAATATGAAGACTACCGATATTCCGTCTAGGCGAGATGGTTATGAATTTCCTTCCACGGCCTTTCACGAACCCGTTGAGTTTCCTTTTGTTGATCAATTAGCCTCAGAAGCAATTCATTTTATCTGCGGCTTGCCATGCATTCAAGCTCGCACTTTTTTTACTTTCTCGCCGATCTCGCCGATATGTTTTATTTTGACTGGCCAGTGGAGGTTGGTCATATAGTACAATCTATCGGAAAAATCTGATTGATGAATAATATTAAATAGGCTTAAACTGTCCGGGATAATTTTTTTCAGTCAAAGAACTGTTGCTTACATTTTTTACGATGTAACTATTCATGTTGAAACAAGTCATTATAATATGTTATAATTTAAACAGAATATTTTGGAAGATATTTGGTATTTATTCAATTTGAATGTAATTTCTGGAAAACAGCAAATAACTAAAAAAAAAAAAGAAAATAAAAATGAATTGGTGTTCCGTTTAAGTTTTTTTGAGAAAAAGTACATGTTGCTTCTAATATTTACTGTAGAGATGACGAAAAATTTGAAAAAACCGTCTGTCTGATGTGAAAAGTTTGCTACTACATATATTTGACTTTGACAAGCTGTATAAGTTAAGTGTTTTTTTTTTCGGACAAATTATCACGTAGCTTCAGAAGTTGTATTCCAAACCCTGAAGTATGGAATATCAAACTTCTTTCTTTGAAGAGGTCTATCAGGATATCCTAAAATATACACGGTATTCCAGTTAAAACAATGTATGTTTGTGTTGCCGCATAGTTGCGACTCACCCTGTGCAGAGCGGCATATTTTTGAGGAGCGTACATTTAATTTTTGTAAATAAACTCACCCCATATATATATATATATATATATATTAGCGCACTGATTATTTCCGAAAAATATTTCGATAATTTCAACACTTTCTACTGTGGTTAATTTATGTACTAAACCGTTACAAGTTATTTTAGCAACAAAGTTTGGTCAAATCAATCGCAAACTATGTACTAAATTCCTATTTAAAATAAGTACGAGATATTTCCTTATCTTTCTTCAAGAAATAACTTTTTTGCCACAAAAAAAAAACGCTCCAATAGCTATTTTCAACAACAAAATGATAAACAAACCATGGGCGTAGTGAAGAAAATCATTTACTTATTAAGTAAATTCTTTTAGTCAAATTACTTCTGAAAGTAGTACAAACTAATCTGATGTACCTATTAAAGTCTACTTTAAGCTTTAAATCAATAAATCTTCAAAACTACTGAACTGAAGTTCATGTATTTTACATCACTATAAAGGGAATTGAAAGACCTTTTAAATAGGTATCACTCGACCCCCCTCTCCATTTAAGATTTTGGGGGTGGTGTCACCCCGGTTAAGGGGACTGCACGCGCTAACGTGATTTTTTGCCAAACTTGTGTTTTCCAAAAAAAAACTGAGCTGCCAGTAAATGCGTCTGTTTCGTTTTCGATGCGCCACACTGTATATATATATAGCAAACAAAAAAATAGTTGCTTTTATAACAAGGTGCTCTATCCTGCCTTCCGAAATGCTGTATGGGTCATGACCAGTCTTACATCACCGTGTAAGATATCTAAACTTACTGCAGAATTGCTCGATTGCAACTTGTTCCAATTTTCCAGAACATTGGCGACAAAATGGAAGATATTTGCGACTCCACCATTACTTGAAAAAAATAAACACCTCATGTGCTATTAGATAGCTCCTTCACCGTTCTTTAAAATACAGCAGGTGTTGATAGATATACCATTCACCATTTTTGAAAGCAGCGCGCTGTTGCGCGTACATACCCCTGTTCGTTCTTAATATTGGAAAAACAAAGAAAAATTTGACCATTTACAATCAATTTATTTGATTCAAAATTAAATACAGCGTTGAGCAAAGTGAATATCTGTGCATTGAAACTAAAACACCAGATATCTGACTGACGAATGCTAACCAAAATCAACGACTCGACACGCTCAAGCGTGCATTGTTGGTTGCACAAAGCCAAGTAGTGGTTATCTCTGAGATGTGAAAGAAAGAAAGTTGGTTGAGTAGCAAGATTGCATCTGGATGATTATGTGTAATACGGTTTGTTCGTACAGCCTGTTTGCTGACAATCAGCAAACTGATAGTCGGCGACAAGTCATGACCCAGTTTTCGCAGTTAGCTGTCACTGACACGTCGCTGACTGTATTGATTGCGTACATGAGAACGTTACGAGTTGGCTGAGGGTGGCAAGTCCGATTACCGACAACTAATCCGCTCTCCGTACAGAAACTTCTGACTGATGACTGTCAAACTAGCATATAATTTGCCAGTAAATTGTCAGAGCTCGAAATCAAGTACAATCATTATTCGAATGTAAAATTTTTCAGACTGAAGTAGACAATTTTGGACAAGTTGGGGTATGTTCATGTGCTGTAAACCAGAATGATCTAGGATTTTTCGCCCAACTGCCCGAATGCGCTCCAATTTTCCTCTAGAGATAAAACATGAACACTTTCTAGAAAAAATAACAGCACCCAAAAATGTCAAGCAGATTTACTCAGTAATTCCCATTCAATTCTCATATAAACATGATTCCACACATCGAATGGCAAGTTGAACAAGTAAATACATAGTAAAAATTCTGAATAAACGTCTGCAGTGACTATGCATGAGAAATGTACAAAGTATTATGAATGACTTTAAAAGAAAACTCAGATAGTAGGGTTTTTGTTCCCTTGTCGCCCAGCCTCGAAGTGTATGCACAAACAGTATTTATATATTCTAGCTATGTAAGTCCAGCCCAAAGCTGATAAAAAAGAACAAAATAACGAATTCTGGAGATTTTTTGATACAGCTTTTTTTCACGGGTGCCCACGGAGAGGGAATGGCCGACTGTTTCTGCTGGTCTTTGAGATCTTCAAGAAAGCCTTAATCTCGCGATATGTCACATGTCTATTGTCAATGATGGGTTTGCGCACAGCATCGACGTTTTCCTGGGTGACTGCCGTTTTTGGTGCACCCACCCTGGGATCGTCGCTAAGACTCACCCGTCCACGTTGGAATTTTCCATACCAGCGGGAAATTGTCGACTGATGTGGCGCTTCGTCGCCGAAAACAGACAGTAACTCGGCAAAGCATTTTTGTTGCGATAATTGTATCTGAAAGTTGTAATAAATTATGGCGCGTAAATGTTCTCGGTTGTGTTCCATTTTTCTAATGACTTGGTGACACTCAAAAATTCTCTGTAGTGAGAACACTGCACGTAATATTGTGAAACTTTGAATTTAAGTTTACTAAAGAGTGAGGTTAAGATTTAGTACTGACGTTCGATCCGCGCGCCCTACTATGTTTCTATATGCAAAACTTAAAAGACATCCCTCGTATATGATTTGTAATTCGACAGTGCACAATGAATATAATTGCAATATGTAAGTATAACATATAAGATTCCACATAAAGATAATTACTTCACCAACCAGAGATTTTCTTTTCTTATCTCTCTCATTTTTGAAATTCAGCAAATTGGCATATGTAATTTCCAGAATTAATAAGAAATAGTGGATTTCTAGCTTTGATTACATCTCAAGTAAGTGTATTTGATACAAGAAACCAATGGAATTATCATCACCACAGACTATTAGCACACAAATCCTCACTATACACCTATGCACTGCCGCTTGCTTCCAGCCATAGTATATAATTTACAGCTTAGACCTCCAGTAATGCCATCTCTGAAGCAGATCTCACATCACATCAGAGCCAAACATTGATAGCTGAAGCAACATGTCGTTTAGGCAACACGTACAGCTATAAAACGAGTTCACAAGTGTACAACAGCTATTGTTAAGTTGTAGAAAAACCTACATGACACAAAAAACCTATAAAATGTCAAAAAACGACAAAATGTTACTTCAAGTTACGTAATACCCGTGCGGTAGGTACTCAACCCAATATTTGCGGAAGTCCTGTATTGATACCATGAAACGGAAAGGATGACTCAGTGAATCATTGAGTAAAACTATTAGGGTTATCTTACGACCAGAGGTCGCTACCCTGTTAGCAAACCCTCTGTGGGGGACATTAGGCTAGATCTTTATCGTGGAAAGTCGAACTTATTGGCCAGATGAACTTCAGTTCGAGCGCCAACGCACAGGCAACTCATTATGCTTCCAGTTACGACCCGTTGCATAAGCGACGTTACGGCTGATAGTTACCATTGACGAGAGATGAGAGCGGAGCGTTACAATAGAGGATCGAGCGTAAAGCCAGTGAACCTGCCATGCTGTTCAAAGCGACGGACGGAAGGACGATACCAGGACGTAACGACCTCCTCTGGTTTCAATGCTCTTTCACGCAAATAGAGAATTAGGGATCATTTGTCAGCGAAATAATGTTTTCGCCATGCGCTTCGTGAAGTGAAGCGGGAAGACGGAATTGTGGATTTGAAACTATTACACACTATGTCTGAACAAGATTAAAGTATAATTTGTTCAGGATAAGTCTCTGATAGTGGCAGTAGGCAATGATAAAATGATAAAAAATGAAGTCTTAAGTTGTGACATACTGTACAGCAAAATAATAATTAATCAGCTTCACCTCCCACATATACAAGAGAGAATATTTTTGAAATCAGGGTATTGCTTTTTTGGATGTTACACAAAATGTACATCACCGAAATCATTTCCATCTTTCTGTCTGTCGGTAATCCTTGGCCCCTCTGCAACAGAAAACTTCTACCTATAAAAACTGCTATCATGATATGGACTGAAAATCTAGGTTTTACAAACAGGTAATGACGGAGACATGAGCAAAAAATAAAAATTTTGGAAGGCCATTTGCCGGTGCACTAGGCTCTTCGCATAAAAAATCTGATACATATCTTCCAACTCTCATCTCAAATAAATATATTTGTTATTCAGTAAATAGGATGCAAAAAACGCATTATTACAATTGTTCAATTATATTTTCTATTCTTTGATAAAATTCGGAATGCGAGAGTTTGTCATCGCCTTTAGCCATTTTGCCCAAAAAGGCCCAAAGCCGCAAGTGGTTGAGTCACTTTTAAATTTCTTATATTAAACCATGTTCCTTGATGATTTCAAAATGTGATATCATTTTTTACTACTAAATATCAGTACTATCGAATATAGCCAAAATTTTCGAAAAATCACTACAAGAAAGGATATTACAATTTTTGGACAAAAACAAAATTATATGTTCTGACCAATATGGATTTAGAAAAGGAAAATCTACTACAGACGCAATTTTGGCTGCAATGGATGAAATTATCTCTAATGTGAACAAAAAAATACCTACTATTGGTATCTTTGTTGACCTAAAAAATGCCTTTGATACGGTTAACCATGTCGAGCTTCTGAAAGTTATGGAAAGATTGGGATTTAGGGAACGAACAAATCCTTTTAAAAAATTACCTTTGAGGTCGGGCACAGACCGTCAAAATCTCTAACACTAACAAAATGTACATCAAGGAACAGTACTAGGCCCACCATTATTTAGTCTCTACTTAAGTGACTTATTCAAAATTAACAGAACTGGAAAGATTATATGTTTTGCAGACAACACCCTCATATTATATAAAGCCGATGACTGGAGCACACTGAAGCAAATAGCTGAAAAGGATTTTATAAAGATCGTGGACAGGTTTTATACTAAAATTTTAACAGTTAACTTCAAAAAAACAAAATTTATTGCATTTACATCCTATTCAAAATTTTTACCTACCTTCAAACAAATTTCCCTTAATTATCATGGCCAATAAACAAAAATCGATAGAGTTAACAGTTTGAAATATCTTGGAATATTTATGGACTCACATTTAAGGTGGGGTAACCATATTAAATATGATACCAAAAAAATTAGAAATGTTGCCTATAAACTAAAAAGGCTTGCTAACATTCTAACAGAAAGTTATCTGCGAATTCTATACCATGCCTTAGTTGAAACCCATATAATATACGGTATCACAGCCTGGGGTGCCGCCTGCAAGACATATATATCTGACCTGTATCTAGCACAAAAACCTGTTTTGAAAGCCATTTTCCAAAAACTAAGATTATATCCGATGAACAGCGTATGTCAGGAAACAGGGATACTTGATACTTTATTTCTTAAATGCCACCACCTTATACCATAAGTATTGTAATGAAAAAAAATCCTATAAACACGAGCATAACACACGATTTCGAATAGGCTCATCTAATATCCAAAGACCACACAAAACATTATTCAAAAAATCCTTTAAATTCTTAGCAGCGAAATTATATAATGTAGTACCACACGAAATAAAAATACTTAATTTTGGAAAAAAAATTAGACGAAAATTGAAAGACTATATAGAAAACTAAAACTACAAAATTCCAATTAGATTAATACTTTTTAGAATTTCCAATAATAATTGTTATACACATATGATTGATTGTTAGTTATTATGATATAATCCACACATAGGCGATGCCGTTTTTTTCATATTTTTTGCCCATGTTTTGTATTTTGGCGAATAAATATTATTGTTACTATAATATCTACACTTTGAAGCACTTTCGGGTATATTGGAGAAACATTTTTTCCTGACCAGATTACAGATTGTGCTGCTTTTAGTAACGCAAGAGTTTAACTTGCAAAGCTAAGCTCCTTAATCAAATGCTTGCTCTTCCCTTCCCATAATCTTTAAAATTCGCATTGCAGAATCTTAATGCTTCAAGAAAACTTCTTTTTACAACAACTCGCTTAAGACAACCCCTTTAATGCTGCGGTTTAAAACACTGGGCTCCAGTTCATCTTCTACCACCTCCAAACATCTTAAACATCACTACTGTTCCCAAGTAAATGATATTGAAGGAAAACTTTTGTTTTTTGCAATGTAATCAATAAAGATCCTTATATCTAGCTAAAATAAATAAACCATCATATTCTGATTTAAGATCATAAGTAACTTATTTGTTTTGTCCAAATTATTAGAAAAAGCATTTTTGATTATCTCTCTAAATCTGAAATGTTGCCTCCCAAACAAAGCGGGTATTGAAAAGGATATAACACTGTAGGTGCCTTACTAGATCTAAAATATGACATTGCTAGAGCCTGGGATCAACGTAGGATTAATTCTTCTTGACTACTCTAAGGCATTTGATACCATAAATATTATCGTCTTCTAGTAACCAAAGATTTTGTTTTTTCTGATTCTCCATCGAAAACGATTCAGAGCTTTTTAGAAAACTGATGTCAATGAAATGGTTTTGCATCCAAAGTGCCTCATTTCCTCCGGACTGCCCCAAAGGTCTGTACTTGGGCCACTCCTATTCATTTTGTATAGTTCTGATCTGCATGCAGCTGTTAAATATTGCAATACCCAATTCTTTGCCGACGAGACACAAACAGAACTGCATTCGCTTAGCCAGACAAATCGTGCGGTCCTAACATTCCTTCAGACAAAAGGCATTCAACCGTGAGTATGAGCTCGATGATACTATGCTTGCGTTTTCTAGCGCGTGAGCTCTCTCTATTATCATCGAAAAAAATATATCTTCGGAGTGGATTAATTTATTGACCTGAATTTTTGTACATGTAGTACTAACATTATATTCAATACATTTTTGTGTCTAAGACCTCATCAGTGATGTATAAAATGGAAAATTCTGAACCCTATAGAAGAAAAAAGGGTATTTATTCTCTACGGCAAAAAACTCAGTTTTACAAGATTCCCATCTCTTGAGAAACTTTGCATCAATATAGCTGTTTGGGACTAAAATTGATTTTAGTTTTTGAAAGATAATTCGACTTCACCTGCATTCTGACGCGTGATTTTTTTACCTATATGGGCTATTTCAAAATTATATTTGCTTAGCCAGACAAGTCGTAAGGGCCAAACACAAAATACATTCAACAGCGATGTAAAAATAAAATAAAACAAGGTATGCGAGGTATTGAATTGTTGCATCGAATCCGAATCCAGGAAGTTAATCTACAATAAATGTGCCGCATGATCCTGTTGAATTTTGTGATTCCCCTGTTGCCCGCATCCGTAGATTAGAGTTTAATGGTATGTACATATACCTGCGACATCCGAGTCACTCCAGTTGCCAATCATAGCGCAATGTCCATTATCAAAAACATTTTTTCCTATAACAGTTTTACGACCTCTAAGGCATAGTATCATATCTTAGCCAACAAGAAGCGTCGTTGAGAATATAACTTAGTACGAACACGTCTCCTCAATCGAGGCATCAGCTGGGAAAAACCAGATACCCGGTATTTTGTCTTGAAATATCTTTCCCATTTTGTTCAAATCATCGTGTAGTATCTGTCTCCGCTCTGACTCAACGCTATTCAGTCGAGAGCTGTTCAGCGTTGAGTATTGGCAGTGTAGTCAGAGATGAAACATCCCAGATACTGCATGTCTAGCCTCATCTGGGACTTGTACTGAGTGGGAAATATATTTCAACATAAAAAGACATAGGGATATCTCAGTTTTTGTTCCAGCTGCTGCCTCGATTGAAGAGACGTATTCGTGCTAAGTTATGTTCTCGATGACACTCTCCACAACTCGGTTTGACAGTCTCAATGACCGCATTCAAAGTGCTGCCATCCGATAAGATGTGGATCAGTGCTTTATCGAACAGAAACAGCATTGCAGCTGACCCTTGGCCGATACAGTGTTGCCAATACGGGATGCAAGACTCATCGGGAAGGTCTTAGGGCAGCGGTATACCCTATTGTCCTTTTCTGATTGTGTTTATCTAAATATGTAACAAGTTGCTTATTCATCACCTTAAGTATGCAATTTCAAAATCATCTTTATAATGCAAAAATCATGCTCCAACACATGCAATGAAGGAAACATTATCTGGGAATATTCGGCTCGAGAACGACTAGAAGGCATTTTGTTCCAGAAGAACAATCCTCGTTAGAATTTTTATGAACACAATTGGAGGATAATGGAGATATGGTTATTGCCCTGACTGTACGAGTATTTCAAAAGGGTAGAGTGTGAAATTACTATACAGCGTACCTTAAATTAGGTTAAAAGTTTTCATTTTCTTTGCTACTGTAGATAAACGGTATCAATGGCGATTTGAAAAAATGTTAACCTAACTCAGAAAGGCAATAGATTTCTGTACAATTTGGTGAGAAACATTTTGAATTCGTACGGGAAGTAAAAAAGTTATGAAAGGGGGGGGGGGGGGGAAATTGGTGGTAAAATGTCCATTTGCCTCTAAAACTTCAACTACTATATATACTGAAGCGAATAAAATCTCATATCTACTCAATAATGCCAATGATTGCACTCACCTTCTGCCGGAAAAATCATTGAAATCGAGGTAAAAGTATAAAAGTTATGACGTTCCGAATTTGTCCAAAATCTTGCTTGTTGCGTTTATTTGGAACCCGAGTGCAGATATTTTATCGGATCCCAGACTGGAAGGCTTTTTGTTCGCCATTTTTAGCGGTAACTAATTTATGTTAACATAGAACCTTGTGAACCACGTCTCGTTGTGATCCCTGTCAGTCACTCTCAAAGCGTGCTACTCTCGATCAATAAACAAAGTCTCGCGGTTAGTTCCTAGAGATCAAATATTCTAACATGTGAATGGGCGCCTCTGTCACACACTGTGTAGATATATTGCGGTGCGTAGACGACGATATGGGGCACTCTTAATTGGAACAGTTCTCAACCGTATATTCACTGACATATCGTGTACGTTTCTGTTTTTTCTTATTTGTGACAGATAAAACGGTCATCGAAGCCTCTGTTACTAATTACCGCATGTTGCAAAGCCTTGATTTCTTTGCGTTACATAGCGGCAGCGTACCTTATTGATACAAAATTTTATTCTTATGCTGACGATTCCACAGTACCGGTACCTTGTTTGTGTGTAAAACTTACCTCATAAGTCATTATTGACATTAAACTACAAGCCTGAACACATGATATACAGCGAAAACCAAAGTTGTTTGACGGCTTAAGTTCAGTGTGTACGAGAGAGAAGCGCGAGAAGTGTGTATCAATCAATACCTGCTAGAAAGCGATAGGCAATCTGCCGTATTGTCGATATTTTACACCAGAAAATGTTCGCACATGCTTCTACAGTAGGTTAGGTTACTGTCAAACCTAAGAAGGAGGTCTGTTATATTTAATATTTTGTTTTTCTTTTATGAAATACTTACTCGATTTTGATGCGACTTAGTGTTTTAATTTATTTTAGAATTAATTTGATGGTGATCAAATCAACGCATCCGGAGTTATTGTTACATTGTTAAATTAAAATTGTGAAGAAACAGATAATATGATTATTATAGGCTACCTTTGGCTCCCGTACGAATACAAGGTTTATCTTATCAATATTCAGATTCTCTGAAAATAAAAACACACGTTTTTTAAATACCACAGTTTTTGTAACGACAAAAGTATGGGAACATTTTAGTTTTGCCGTACTTATTCGTTCTGCGATACTCTGATATTGCGTGCGGTAAATATTAACTGCAGTGAGAATGGTAAAAGTAAAAGAATTTTCAAAAGATTTAAGATACAAAGTAATTGAATTATTTAGAAGTGGTGTCAGAAATGTTGACATTTCTCAAAGATTAAAAATGAACAAAGGGATGACTTCGAAAAGTATTAGTAAATATCAACAATACGGATCAACAGCAACGCGGCCCAGGTGCGGATGACCGATTATGTTTTGCATCGCGATATTAAACGTTTGTCCCATGAAGATCCTCTCATGCCAGCCACACAGATTTTCAAAAGAATCGTAGAAGAGGGTGACGATAATTTTTCGGTCGGAACAGTGCAGAGACGCTTGGCGGAGTTTGGGCTTTTTGGTAGGCGTCCAGTGCAAAAGCCTCTCATTTAAAAAAAATCGTATTGCTCGGCTTGAATTTGCTAAAACTTGTCTAACTTGGCAGAACAACAATGAAATACAGTTTTATGGAGCGATGAAAGCAAATTTAACTTGTTTGGAACTAACGGTATACCATATATGAGATGTCCAATACGAAAAAGATTCGACAAAAATTATCAGTTGCCAACAGTTGAGCACGGTGGAGGCAACATCATGGTTTGGGGCTGTTTTTCCAGTTCTGGAACGGGTCCAATTGTTAAAATTTTTGGGAAAATGGATCAAAAACTTTACAAAGATATTCTTAGTGAACAGATGCCCCCTTTGCTGAAGAGAAAATGCCTTTACGATGGACATTCCAGCGAGATGATGACCCCAAGCATACCTCAAAATCGTGAAGGACTGATTAAGAATAAAAAATGTTAATGTTTTTTCATGACCTTCGCAATCGAGGGATCCATCATCATTAATTTCTTTGTTCTGGAGGATAACCGACTGCATAGCTTAGGTGTGGAAACATGCGGACTTTTATAAGACACCCTGGGAAAAGCCAGCGGGTGGTACCGCCTCTGTCGACTGACCCTTGTCTACCACCTACTTTTTACGTGTTAATGATACTAAATAAACCTAAAGTGGCCCGTTGGCGGACTTGTATCGCCACCCGGCAATCGGTACTAAGGTATTTCTTAACGCATGTACAATCACTTGAACGGGAAGAAGTTGTATACCGGATACAACAACTACCGGAACAAGCGTTTGCTACGGCCCCGCTCAGTAGGGCGGGAAGCTAAAGGCTATGCTACCAATAGTAGCTAAACAGTATTTTTTAAATCTCTTCGTAGAGTTACTGTATTTAATTTTGTAATAAAAAATATGTTTCCATACTTTTGTCGTCTCATTTTGCGCTCACAAAATAATATGAAGGTATTTTAATGCTAGTCTGTAGTACCACAGTAAACACAAATTGTCATTTGTATTGTACTGTAAGCAAACTATATGAGAAAAAAAATGGTCCTTAATAATAAAGAATAAAAAATTCGCACACTTTTTGAAAATTACTAAGAATGCTTCCAAACTTTTGTCCGCCACTGTATCTTTCTAACATATTTGTCTATACACAGGTTTCTTTCGTACAAATTGAACTCAAGCCATCAGACAAACTTGGTTCTCAGTGTGTAAGTATTTTATGGAAATAAACATTTGTTCGTTCGCAGTAATTTCCTCCACATTCAGTACACTTCTCCATCCAGTCCTTAAACCATCGCTGCCAAGTTTCACCCGGGAGTGCTGCACACTCGTTGTCCCAAGCCATCAAAAGGTCCTCATCGCTAGAAAACTGTTTTCCTTTTAGCTTCATTTTCACATGAGGAAACAGTGCAATGTCACAGGGAGCAACATCTGGACTGCAAGGGGGGTGCTCAATAAGTTTCAGACCAGTAGTGGT
Source organism: Acanthoscelides obtectus (assembly GCA_963669975.1). Taxonomy (NCBI): domain Eukaryota; kingdom Metazoa; phylum Arthropoda; class Insecta; order Coleoptera; family Chrysomelidae; genus Acanthoscelides; species Acanthoscelides obtectus. The sequence goes on along the minus strand of CAVLJG010000003.1, from coordinate 69,007,701 downwards.
CAAATACTGGAGCTGGAGCGTTGTCATGGTGGAGGTACCAAGTGTCCATTCTTGACTTTGGCCGCATGTTTTTTATAGACTCTATGACTAGGCAGGCACTGTTCCGTGTACCACTTAGCTGTGACTGTGTTCTGTGTGTCCAAAACGATACGCTCCGCAATCCCAATCGATTTGAAAAATACAGCTTTCATTTTTTTTTAATAGATCGGGATTTTCCGACAGTTACTGTATGTCCTCATCATCAAAGACCCAAACTTTGTTCTGAGCCTTGGTCGGCACATCGTAATAATAGAGTCAAGTCTCTTCACCTGTCACAATGCTGTTCACATACTGAGCAGCAGTAATGTTTTCCTCTGTTACTGATGTTCCTGGCCTTCCTTCCCTCTCAGCCTCATCCAGAGTGAAATTGCCCCTTTGGAATTCTCTGTATCAAATGAATATAGTCGTTCGATGAGGAAAATAATTCTTTAATGCAATCATCATTTCTGCTAAGCACTGGTCTAAGCTTAAACCACGCGCAAAGTTATACCTTAAAACTGTCCTTATCTCACTAGGTGACCACGATGCCATAGTCCGCACTTTACATTGTCAATACGAATAAACATCGAAATTAACAGACGTGCTGCTGGCGGCTACTATGAACTCATGGACATGTCTCAACATGCAGCTTCCTGAGTCCGTTTGTAAAATCATATTACAAAACTTTTATACTACCCTTGGTAATGATAATAAAAACACCTAGGACTCGAAGGTGGCGATAGGAGGTTAAACTACGTAAGGGATTCATGTATTCGTATGAAGCCAATGCTGTCGCCAATGATGATGCGGCTCTCGGAAATCTAGTGGACGTAGAACATGGCGAATTGAAGAATGTCAACATAACCTGCCGCGATATTTATGTACATTTCACTCACGTTTTGTCATGCTTTGTAGGTTTAGTACTTCGTGGTTTATTAAGGAGCCCAATCATTGTTTAGTATATCATCTAACATCTCATCTAACAGTTCTGGTAAATTGTTCCAAAGAAGGTTTGAAAAGTTTTACACACAATCTTTCTGTTAATTAAGATGTGCCAATGAATGTACTATTCATTAGTCTAGCTCAGGGCTGTCCAACTTAATGTGGCCCGAGGGCCACTTAAAAAAAAAAATGCAGTTTGGAGGGACGCATTATAAAATCTTTCTATACAACATTATTACTGAGTTTTCATAGGTATATACTATACTATATTTGAGAGTAATTTATACATGTGATGTATACATGACCCTTGAGGCGGGCCGCAAGAAAGGAGCTCGCGGGCCGTATGTTGGACAGCCCTGGTCTAGCTCATAAGCTGTCTCCAAATCGGCGTTGAAAGCTGTCCTGCCTCATGATTCGTAGATTTGCTAGAGCCGAGTCGTGTAAATTGTGAATGTGAATAAGTGCTTGCGGAGGCTTTGTCTATTCATAATTTTTTTTTGAACCTACAGTTCTGGTTTGTCGGGGCATTTTTTCTGCTAAATTATCTCTCTCTTTGGGTAGTCTTCTGCCTACGTAGAATCTTATGTACTGTCGGCCTAGTTACACCATTTTGAAAAATACGGAGCATTCTACTAGAAGGCGCATCTTCAATTAACTGTGACATTTTTCTGTACCATAGTCTCGAAAACTTGCTCTGCTGAGATATCGGTTTCGATACTCTTCAGCAGAAAGTCGAACATTTCCATTGTACAATCCACAAACGAAGTAACATTTTTGCATATACATGTGACGATTACGACATATTTACCTTTTATAGTACGAATATTAGTTTACTAACTATCCTATACATGTTTTATTATACTTGTCTTACAAAAGTTCGCTATCGGGTTAAATAATACGGCACAGCTTCCTAACTCTTTTATCACCCAAAATAATGTCGCCATCCCTTACATTGATTATAGCTGGCATTGATTTGAATCTGAAGACTTATTGTCCCTCAATCGTTTCATGACTCCGATTGACAATGACAGTTATAGGATAATTTTCAAGATTAGGGATACCTGCAGCATCTTGGGCAGAATCTATACTATCTGATTACTCCAGAGGTATATTAGAAGGCCATAATATCCGGAATTTTTTGCTAGTTGTTTACAGTCTATCTGCCCACTAATTTTTTCTAAAAGTGTACTTGAATATGACGATAGATAAGGGGGTTCAGATTGTTACCGATTTTCTACAAATCTTTAAGGTGATAGATAACTCAAAAACTCTGCATAATCGGACAAGGACATATATAGTTTGTCTGATTGGAAATTATCCCCGCATCGCCCCCTTTCATTTGATTTATGACTTTTGGTATAGTGTTAGTAGTTGAAAAATTCTACAGATACAGGGTTTGACTGGAAAGTAATAGGACTCATTTTCTTCCGCCATGACTGTACTTCGGAGCGTGCGTACACCGACTGGGTTCGGTAGAGGGCGTTCCTAGCTAACGAATGAGCGGCTGGTCAGTTGTCTCCGAGCACTTGGTGAGTCAGGACAGGCATTTCGCGCGACGTGTTTCTGTGAATGGTGCAAGCCGAAAATGCAACGTTCGTTAGAGCAGAGGTACGCGATTAAATTCTGTGTGAAACTCGGTAAATCTGCGACAGAGACGCTTGATATGATCGAACAGGCTTACCCAGGTGTTGCTTTAGCAAGAAGTGATGTGTTTCGGTGGCACCAGGCCCTTTTGGAGGGCCGGGAAGAGGTGGCTGATGAAGACCGTGCTGGAAGACCTTCGACTTCGACAAACACCGATAATGTGACTCGTGTGCGCAAAGTTTTGAACTCAGACCGTCGACTAAGTATTCGTTTAATTGCCCAGATGCTAAATTTACCAAAATCTGTGGTTCATGACATTGTGACACAGCATTTGAACATACGCAAGGTGTGCGCGAAGATGGTCCCAAAAGTGCTCACTGACGACCAGAAATTGCGGCGATTGGAAGTGTGCCAAGAAAATTCGAACATGTGTGAAAGTGACCCCCAATTTTTTAATCACGTAATCACAGGTGACGAGTCGTGGATCTTTGAGTATGATCCCGAGACAAAGAGGCAATCTTCCGAGTGGCACACGACGGCGTCTCCTCGCCCAAAAAAGGGAAGAAAGAGCAAATCCAAAGTGAAATCGATGCTCATTGTCTTTTTGGACATCAAAGGCATCGTCCACCATGAATTTGTTCCTCCTGGACAAACCGCCAACGCCAAGTTTTAGCCAAGTGCTCAGGAGACTCAAACGAAGGGTCAGTCGGGTCCGACAAGACATCGCAGCCGACTGGAAGTTGCACCACGACAACGCCCCGGCTCACACCGCCTTTCTTGTGAACAGCTACCTGACCAAGGCCGGCATCCCAACGGTTCCGCAGCCGCCCTACAGCCCAGATGTGGCCCCCTGGGCTTTTTTTGTTTCCTCGCCTGAAAAGGCCGATGAAACACAAGCATTTTGAGACGACAGAGGGGATCCAAGCAGCATGCACCGGGGCTCTCAAGGCTATTCCGGAGAATGCCTTCCGTGACGCCTTCAATGCTTGGAAATCGCGCTGGCAGCGCTGCATCCACGCAGAAAGAGCCTATTTTGAAAGTGTTTAAAGAATTGTTACGATTGGCTCAATAAATTTTTTTTAAATGGACTCGGTCCTATTACTTTCCGGACAAACCCTGTATGCCTCGCTTGAGGAGGCCACTAACAGTCTTGTACATCATAAAAGTGCTAGTCCCATATGGCTCACTTCTCAAAGTAGATTTGTTATATATTATTTCGCATCTACTTACAGATCGACTGTATTTTTTTCCGCCACCGCTGCTGCCTGCATTAATATTGAATATTATTTGTTAAATAAAAGACATTTTTTCTCATGCATTTCTCAATTCATCCGAATGCCTGCAATTTGTCCTACTAACATAATTTTTAGATCTATTCAAATAAACGAAGAACGCAATGGTTCGTAACTGACATCGGCGTATGGTTAACTAAATCAGGACGCTTATTATTAAACATCGTTGTTCAGTTATGAAAAAAGAAGACTGCTGTTTATTTTCTCATGCTTGTTTAGTAACAGCATCGCATCAGCACACTACGTCACGCTGTTTAGGGATTTTATTTCGGCAACTCAATCAGCTCGAATAATGGCGCCTCGTGATTAACAGTATTTGTAAACAAGTATTCATTAATTCCGTGTGCAGCTATCTGATATAGTACAGGGTGGCGTTCACACTTTTTTTCAAGGAATTGCTTCATTAACATTGTCTGCTTGGCATATACAGGATGTCAAGTTAGTAGTGGATTAACGGAAGTCAGGTGATAGAGTGCCTCAAAACCTAACGAATGAACCCCTATATGTGTGGTCCGAAATTTCATAGTTCAGGAAATATTTGCAATTTTGTGAAATTTAGAAAAAAAAAACGGGATAATGAACTTTCAATCGCAATTACAACTAAACCATTAGGTTTAGGACTGATTCTTTTTCTGAGATGACTTAAATGGTTAGTTTTAGCAACGGTTATGTCACTTTTCAACAGAGCTTATTAGAAATCAACGCAAAAAATCTTAAATTTATTTTTTGTGAAAAATCTCTTCCATCTCTCAACTTTGGAGGGCGGTGAAAAAATTGAGGTTGTATTTCATTATTCATTTTATTGTAAAAACTATTTTAATCTATGTAAAATAAACACTTAAACTTTCAGCTTGCTACGATGAGTGTACCATGGCACATTCGTACCAACTACAAGTACAGAACCTATTGTGTTTAGCCGCTCTTCATGGTGATTTACCGACAAATGTAGAAGATAATTTAATTTAACTAACTTTTAAAGAACATGTTCGAAATGGCCTCCATTATTTTCTATACGCAAGCGACACCTTCTAATAAAATTGTCTTTGAAATGAGTTTGCGTTTGCGTCAGAAATGAAATACCGACAGAGTCGAATAATTTACCTAGAATTTGTACCAGATCTATATCTTCTGTTTGAACAGTTGATAAAACCTTTTTAACCAATATGCATGCGTTGTTTGTCTTAAAACATTGGTTATGGCATTTTAACAAAAATATGACAGCAGAAAGTTAGGTTATGGTGAAGTTGTATACCAACATATTCAGCATATGTACAGCCTTTAACAGTTACTAAACAACAGTTGTATAAGTGCTTCCGTTGGGAGCAATTTGTTGGCTAAAGTAGTAAATTTGTACAGCAAAACAACAAGGCTCGGGTTTGTTTTATAAACGTAATAATGGATGCCACAACACAACCATTTTGACTAACATGCAAATATGCCGTATAAAATATTTGTATAAACGTTTATGCAACAGTTAAAAATTTGTCCTATAAGGTGTTGTGTAACTATGCTATAAGAATATTTTAAACACCTCATTTTAGAGCAAATATGTTGCAGAAAGCAAATTTGCATTCCACACAACATTAAGCCAGCATTTTGGTGTTCAGGCAACAATAATAGAGAGCTTTTATGGCTGAACGGTTCTTTTACCAAAAGCTTATAGCACTACTTTGCTAGTTGGGTTAGAACGTCAAAAGGTACATCCTCTAGCAGCTCATGCAAACTGCTTTGTAGAAAAGCACGATATGACTGACCATTCAACGGGCGGGCAATTCATATGGTTCAATTAATTTTTTGTTGAGATTTCCAGCCCATAAATGAACGCCGAACTGATGTTGAAAGCTGTGTCGGCGAATAGCGCGTGGATTTTCCACGCTTCATGAATGGAAATTGTGCATGTTGAATATTCCATTGCGGTTAAAGTTGGATACATCTGTCCATAAGATGCTGTCGATAAAAGTTTCATCCTCTTCGCACCTTCTCAACATATTCTCACAAAATTCAACTGGTTGTGCATAGTCGTTTGGAAGCAATTCTTCTACTTTTTGTACATGGGAAGGATGCTTGTTCTCCGAGAGTAATATTGTGTGCACTGAAGTATTGGATGTGTTTCTGCTTCGGGCAATTGCTCTGGTGCTTATAGAGGGATCTCCTTCGGCTGCTTCTATTATATCTTCTATTTCTTTTGATCGTATCCTCGGCGCTCCTAGCTGGCGATGAGTGCCTAGTTTGCGGCCCTCCATATACGCATTATGGACGCATAGAAAAACCCGGTAGTCGGTATATACCGCCGGTTGTGGTCCACCTCTTCTGACCACATACTCCCAATACGTATACACGCGAGCAGCTGCTCGAGCATTTCCTATCTCATATACCAAAATCCATCAAGTTGTTTGGACTGTATCTCGTAAAATAGAGTTTCTTGTTTACATGTATAGATACCCACCTGCGTCAAACATACAGATTTTTTAAGGTGAGGCACTTATCGTAGCAAGCTGAAATTTTCAGGTTTTATTCTACATGGATTGAAGTAGTTTTTACAATATGGATGATGGAAGAGATTTTTCACAAAAAAATGAAATCAAGATTTTTTGCGTTGTTAAAAAATGACATAACCATTGCTAAAACTAACCATTTAGCTCATCTCAAAAAAAATCACAGCTCTAAACCTAATAGCTTAGTTGTAATTGCGATTGAAAGTCCATTATCCCGTTTTTTTTCGAAATTTCACTAAATTGCAAATATCTCCTGAACTATAAAATTTCGGACCACACATATAGGGGTTCATTCGATATGTTTTGAGGCCCTCTATCACCTATTTTCCGTTGATCCACTACTAACTTTACACCCTGTGTATACAGCGGCGAATAAAATAATACGTTGCTACGGGTACCTTCACGAGTTTAAACGCGCTATACAATTTAACCTCTGGAGAAGTTCTGGCGCATCCACTTTATCATGTAAAAGCTCATGTAAGAATGTCAGCAGTGAAACTTCTTAATTGTAGAGACTCTAGGTTGTAACGTCGTAGTAGAATAGATTGACTGACCTCCATTTCTAGGTATAAGCAGTTAATTTTATATGTACAATAATTAAAAAATCTTCTTTGTGTGTTTTCTTAAATATCTGTAATACGAGGGACGTCTTTTAAGTTTTGCATATAGAAACGTAGTAGGCCGCGCGGATCGAACGTCAGTACTGAATCTTAACCTCACTCTTTAGTAAACTTATATTCAAAGTTTCACAACAATACGTGCAGTGTTCTCACTACAGTGAATGTTTAAGTGTCACCAAGTCATTAGAAAAATGGAACTCAAGCGAGAACATCTTCGCGCCGTAATTTATTACAACTTTCAGTGACAACCAGAAAATAAACGACAGTCGGCTATTTGGGTGTGCCAAGGTGAAGAAAAGCCAACAAAATCCGTTCTCGAAGTGTTTCGAAAAAGATGGTCGCGACATTTGTGTCAAAAGCGGGTCAAATTGCAACAATTCCTCTTAATGAGCAAAGAACGGTTACTGCGAATTGGTATACCACCATTTGTTTGCCAAAAGTCATCACCGAGCTTCGAAAAATCAACCCCGAAAGAAGAATCATCCTCCACCAAGAAAATGCAAGCTCGCACACAGCCCAAAAAACAAGTATTTAACGGAAGAAAACGTGGAATTATTCTACCATCCTCCATATAGTCCCGATCTAAGTCCTAATGATTTCTTTACTTTCCCGAAAATTAAAAACAGATTGCGTGGTCAAAGGTTCCAGTCACCAGAAGAAGCAGTTGACGCATTCAAAAATGCCGTTTTGGATCTGCCAGCAAACGAGTGGAATAAGTGCTTCGAAAATTGATTCGAGCGCATGCAGATGTGTATTAATCTTCGTGGAGAATACTTCGAAAAACAATAGTCATTTAAAACTACCTACCGTGTTGTTTTATTTCCATATGCAAAACTTAAAAGACATCCCTCGTATGCATAGAAGGGATTTTAAATTAAAGCGCCGTACTCAAGTTTGGTTGCGTCAGCGAAATTAAAACTTTTTTAGGGCCTGATTTTAGAATGCGTGTTGCTTAGAAAGTTATGCGTGCTACTTGGACATTAAAGTATAAAAATGCACTAACATCTTTAATCTCTGTTGTATTATTCATGCAATAATCAAATATGAGCAGGTTCATCTTGGAACTATATGAACAAAATTTACACTGGGAAATGTTTAAGAAGAGAAAGTTATTGTTGCACCACTGTGTGATAGTATCTAGACCTACCAAAGGGTAAATAAAGTGCTCTAAATTTGTAATTTCGTCGTGGAGTTTCAGATCATCGGCAAATAGTAGATTATGACATTTTAGTGAAACGGCTACGTTGATGAAAAATAAAAACAGCAAAGGACCTAGGCTCGATCCCTGCGGCACGCCAGAGGAAACAGTTATAATTTGCTGAGCTATACTCATTATAGGAAGCATATTGTTTACTGTTAGAAAGATATAAGCTTAAGTGGCCGATGAACGAGTCACTAAGACCGAAGTAATGGAGGTTATCTACTAAAAGATTTGCTAAAATCAATGTAAATAACATCAACTTGTTGTTTATTGTCTATCGATTCTGCTATATATATATATAGGTGAAGAATTAAAGCTTCCGCCTTTTGTTGGGTACCTCGACAAAATTTAAGCAAAGAGGACTCTTTATACTTTTTTTAATTCTCTCTAGCTTTCAATGGACTTTGCCATCATCATCAGGAGCTGCAATTACAATGATAACAGTAGCAACAAAAGTGTAAAATGAATTTAAATCGACTCAACTTACAGTAGTATGCGAGGATGTTGCTAATTGTTGTTTACGTATAGGATGAGGGAAACGTCCAGTAACATGTTGAGAGCTGGATACATGGTACAATGGTCAAAATTATATAAAATATGACAAGACAAGTTAAAAACAGACTAAAAATTATTTAAAAAACATTAGAGCATTACGTCGTGAAGCCACTTGATGATTGCACAAAATGGTGGTCATGGAATAATGAGTGAGATGAACCTTTGACAGAAGGCCGAAGGTTGTCAATGTCTGTGTTAAAAGATGGAACGAATTGTGGGCGTGTGCCAAAACGTTACCAAATCACTTCAGATGATGTGATTTTCAGTTATATGTAAGTTCTCCAATTTTTCGCAGTTTAGCAAATATGAGTAAATGACACTCAGTTGTTTAACATCTGTCTTTTTGTTGATACAGTTGTTATTCATGAAAATGTGGGACATTTCCAGGAATAAACTTTTGGAAAGGTGTTTTTCTTTATCAAGAACTTTGATACTTGTGTAATTCATAGAATGCCCTGTTGTGTTAACATGAGATGCTAGAGCGCATCTTTCAGGATGAAGCCTAGCATCACTCTTGTGTGATGTAATCCTTCCTTTAAGAGATCTGGAGGTCTGACCTATGTATATTTGGTTGCAGTTGTTGCAATTGATGGAGTAGACTGTGTTGGTTAAGCCAAGCAGCGGGACTTTGTCTTTCATTTTTGAAAAAATGCAGTTTATAGTGAGGACGGATTTGCAAGCAATTCGAAAGTTCAAAGGACTGCACAATCTGATCAGCTTAGGGGTCAGTTCCTTGATATAGGGCAGGACAGCAAAACTAGGTCTGGAGTCCGGGTTGGTGCTTGTACTGTTTGGATTGATGCTATTATTGGGAATTACATCAGTTCCGTTATTATTAGGGGTTGTGCGACTATTACCTGCATCACCAATAAATTTATTGGTAGACTGGTACCAGAAACCTATGGCCTCAGGTCGGTTTCTCAATTTTAGGTCAAACCATAAGCTAGGGATTAAAATCAATTTGGTAAAACAGATGAAAACAAGGGTAATCAGCATCTCAGATAATACTTTCCACACCTCAAATTTACGTAAACTATCAAAACTGTTCATCAATAATGGTTATCCGAAGTGTCTGATTAACAAGATCTTATTTAGTTCACCTTCCAATATTTTGCCGAACTCTGGTGATGCAGGTAATAGTCGCACAACTCCTAATAATAACGGAACTCATTTAATTCCCAATAATAGCATCAATCCAAACAGTACAAGCACCAACCCGGACTCCAGACCTAGTTTTGCTGTCCTGCCCTATATCAAGGAACTGACCCCTAAGCTGATCAGATTGTGCAGTCCTTTGAACTTTCGAATTGCTTGCAAATCCGTCCTCACTATAAACTGCATTTTTTCAAAAATGAAAGACAAAGTCCCGCTGCTTGGCTTAACCAACACAGTCTACTCCATCAATTGCAACAACTGCAACCAAATATACATAGGTCAGACCTCCAGATCTCTTAAAGGAAGGATTACATCACACAAGAGTGATGCTAGGCTTCATCCTGAAAGATGCGCTCTAGCATCTCATGTTAACACAACAGGGCATTCTATGAATTACACAAGTATCAAAGTTCATGATAAAGAAAAACACCTTTCCAAACGTTTATTCCTGGAAATGTCCCACATTTTCATGAATAACAACTGTATCAACAAAAAGACAGATGTTAAACAACTGAGTGTCATTTACTCATATTTGCTAAACTGCGAAAAATTGGAGAACTTATATATCTCCCCAAATTTCGACTTTTCACAACCATAAATATAATCTGTGTTTTGGCCGATTCCACCAACAAATTTCATTCCACTCAAAATCTAATAATTCTCTTCTCACGATTTATTAATATTTGTTAATTTAAAATTCCCATTAATTCAAATATAGTTTATTCAACTGCCTCTGGTCGGTTTAACAATTTCTTACATAACATTCTGAAAATCACATCATCTGAAGTGATTTGGCAACGTTTTGGCACACGCCCATAATTCGTTCCATCTTTCAACACAGACATTGACAACCTTCGGCCTTCTGTCAAAGGTTCATCTCACTCATTATTCCATGACCACCATTTTGTGCAATCATCAAGTGGCTTCACGACGTAATGCTCTAATGTTTTTTAAATAATTTTTAATCTGTTTTTAACTTGTCTTGTCATATTTTATATAATTTTGACCATTGTACCATGTATCCAGCTCTCACCATGTTACTGGACGTGTCCCTCATCCTATACGTAAACAACAATTAGCAACATCCTCACATACTACTGTAAGTTGAGTCGATTTAAATTCATTTTACACTTTTGTTGCTACTGTTATCATTGTAATTGCAGCTCCTGATGATGATGGCAAAGTCCATTGAAAGCTAGAGAGAATTAAAAAAAGTATAAAGAGTCCTCTTTGCTTAAATTTTGTCGAAGTACCCAACAAAAGGCGGAAGCTTTAATTTTTCACCTAACTGGTCTAGACGACAATGACCACGTCTCAAGTTATATATATACATGTATATATATATATATATGTGAGCAGTAGTCATTGCCAAAGCCAACGCCTAGTTGGGTACAAAATACAATTACTTGTTAATTGGGAAATTGGCAAAACTTTTAGGCTTAAGTTGACTCTTTTGACGATAAAATCAAGCTTTCGGCATTCTCTATGGAGCCATCATTAGGATTCTGAAAACACAATTGTTTGCTAGCATCACAATTGTGTTTTCAGAATCCTGATGATGGCTCCATAGAGAATGCCGAAAGCTTGATTTTATCGTCAAAAGAGTCAACTTAAGCCTAAAAGTTTTGCCAATTTCCCAATTAACAAGTAATTATATATATATATATATATATATATATATATATATTGATATATATTGTATAATTGTTATTACGATCATTCTGATCTCAGTTCCACGGAACATGGCACGCAACCACATGCGCATAAAGAAACAAGGATAGAAAAAGAATGTAGGGGAAAAGTAGGTAATATGCCCCAGTTGACAAAATGCCCCACTAGCGTTTCACTGAAACAAGCACACTTTTTCGGCACAATGCGGCATCCGCGCATCGAAGAAAGTCTGCCGGCAACATGGTTTATGTTCCTACACGCGTGCTGTAGCTTGTTAAAAAAATATTGCAAAGGATAGTTTTTCAGTGGTCGGACAATTTGTGGTAAGTTCCAAACAAATTTATATATCGTTAATACTATTTGTTTTATTCCAAACTTATATGCACCATGTTAAAACATATAAAATTGGCTTCATGCTCTGTGTGTGTCAAACAACATAACCTAAAATTCCTTTCTTGCATCAGAGTGGGGCGTTTTAGACACCATATTTTACAATATGCCCCATTGTATGGTTTATAATTCGCCCCACCATTAAAACCGCAAATATTATTCATGGTTCTTATGTTTTCCAGAATATGTCACGAAAATATGAACGGAAGTCACTACGAGCGTCATGGGCAGCTGAAGATTTGGAAGAGGCGATGCAGCAAGTCCGGGGAAAAATTATGGGCATTAATGAGGCTTCCAGACGTTTTGGAATACCATCCAGAACATTGAGAAGACACCTTATAACGGGAAAATCAAAGGTCCCCCTTGGCCGCAACCCTGTATTTTCAGTTGAATATGAAAGAAAACTTGTAGCACATATACAAAAATTGGAAAAAGTTGGTTTTGCACCAGACAGAAATGATGTGAGGGAAATGGCTTTCCAGTTAGCAAAAAAACTTGACATCAAACATACATTTTCTGAAAGGTCGGGATCAGCTGGTAGGGTGTGGTTTACTGGATTTATGAAAAGAAATCCAGAACTAACTCAAAGAAAATCAGAAGGCTTATCACTTGCACGAGCATATGGAGTAAACAGAAAATACATTCAATATTTTTATGACCTTTTGGCCAAAATTTACGAAGAAAATGACTTTGCATCTCATCCTGAAGATATATATAACATGGATGAGACAGGGATTCAGGTTAATAACAAGCCAGGAAAAGTAGTGGCAACAAAAGGGGTCAAAGATGTATATACTCTCACAAGTTGTGAAAAAGGTGAAAATGTGACAGTTATAGCATGTTGCAATGCTGGAGGTAATTTCATGCCTCCTACATTAATATATAAGGGAACTTACACTAAGCCCCAGTTTTCTGAAGGGCTTCCACCAGGATCACGGGTCCTTATGAATAAAAAATCATCCTATATTAACTCGGACTTGTTCATGCAGTGGTTTGAAGAAGTATTTTTACGACACAAAGGTCCTCGAACGACTTTATTAATATTAGATGGTCACAGTTCGCATAGTAACAATATTCGGGTACTAGAAGTAGCCAAAGAAAATAATGTGATACTGTTATGCCTACCAAGCCACACAACGCATGTACTTCAGCCTCTTGACAAGGCTTTTTTTAGGCCACTCAAAATGTTTTTTGCACAAGAAGCTAAATCTTGGATGGTACAAAATAGAGAAAAGAAGTTGACGCGCTATGATGTCTCAAAACTGATTGGCAAGACTTGGGGTAAGGCCGCCACTGTATCCAATGGTGTTTCAGCGTTGAAGTGCTGCGGTATCTATCCATTTGATCCCCATGCTGTTGCAGACTATCATTTCTCATTATCAGATTCGCTACAAGAGCAAAATTTAGTTGACATTGACGAAGTCAACAATCAAAGTACAAGAAGTACTGATGAGAGTCTTACAGGATATACTGCACCAGCAACTGATCTTCTGTCACAGCCAGGAACGTCAGGTCTCCACAGCACTCCAGTCTCCCTACATGATGACGAATCTGTGAATACGCCGCAAAAGCACCCACAAAATGATGCGTCCCAACAAGTAGGCATTTGTGATAAAACGCCTGAAGAAGCCATTCCATCTTCTGATGTAAAAGACAAAGAAACGCCTTCCAAAGTTCTAAGTGAAATACATCCAGTGCCCAAACTACCAAAAAATCTGTCCAAAAGGAAACAAACAGCAATCATTCTCACTTCGCCGGAAAATATTGAGAAAAGAACATTACTGGCAAATAAAAGAAAGATTAAAGCTGAAGCTGAGAGTAATAAACTCAAGAAGGCTAAAACAAAAGTGACTAATACGAAGAAAAGGGATGACCTTAGTAGAGTAAAAGGTAAAAAGGTGTTAAAGAAGAAGCCAAAGAAGAATGCGTGGGATTCATCGTCTTCAGATAGCAATGATGAAAATATGGAGACGTTTGAGGAGTCGGAAGAAGAGCTATCTGATGAGGATCCAAACAGATGTGCCGAATGTACTGAAAACTAACCAAACACAATCTACAGAGGATTGGATCCAATGTCCCACTTGTTCAGCATGGCTGCATGAATTTTGTACAATGTATGCTCCTATGTGTAATCGTTGTGGACGAAAAGCTAAAAGGGCATCTATCCAGAAATGAGTTCCATTCATGCGTATAAACATTATATACCTATGTATTATATTTCAAAGATTCATTTTATCACTTCATCAAACACTAATAGTGTCGAATTATCATTTCATTTTTGTTTGTACAAAAGTAATATTCTAGTTTTATTTCATCAGAAGTGCTGTATCTTACTCTGATATTCATTAAAGTTATTTGAATGTTCATTTTTTCAATTATTGCTTATAACTTCAAATTAATATAATATTGAAGGTAGTGGGGCATTTTGCAACTCGTGCGAGGCGTATTACATGAGGGTCAGTTGACAAAACGCCCCACTCAAGGTTCTGGAAAATATGCAATCAATATCTGTCTAAACGATTTAGATCAATGTAACATCTGTCTTTACGTTGTAAAAGAGCCAAGCTATGCCCCTGATTAAGATCTTGCCGATATCTTCAAATGTTTTCTTTCAATAGGCCCTTGAAAAAAAGTGGGGCGTATTACCTACTCTTCCCCTACTCATACAGTCCCCCTTACAAATTTTCCGCAATAGCATTATTCTAAAAGCCGCTAAGATTTATATTTCACCAGAGGAAACAGTATAATATTTTTTAATCATTACAAGGAACATATTAGGGGCCTCGGTTGGCCGCGTTGGTCAGAGTGTCGTGCTGCTGATCAGCCGGCCGGCTGGGCCGCGAGTTCTAATCTCGCCTTCGCCATGGATGTTGTGACGTCGTGTGTTTGTCCATAATTAGAGAAATATAAGTAACACACATCTGTGGCAAATGGATAACTTCCAATGCCAAAAAATAAAAAAAAAGGAACATATTGCGTTCTGTTGGAAAGATATGAGCTTAGGAGACTGACTAACGAATCACGCAAACTACTAAAAGATGATCGTTTATCGAAAGGTATGCTAAAACCAATGTAAATAACATCAACTTGTTTCTTTTCTGTAGATTCTGCTATATTTTGCGTAATTTTTATGATGATCATTGTGATCTGGATTCCACGGAACATAATACACAACCATAAGAAATGGCAAATCTCTGCGCTCATAGGGTCCCCCTCATCAATTTTCGGAAATAACTTTATTTCAAAAGCGGTGCATCTAGGATTTATATCTGCGAGTCAGTAACAAGTCAAATGCAAACATATTTATAGAAATATGGGAATGAAATTCTGAAAACATATAAAAGAAGGGCCACGTTCGTCTGGTTGTAAGCATTAGGCCACCCATTGTGTAATATTGCCAGAAAGATTCAAAAGTGGCGTTCAAATTGCGATTTGGTATTTGGTTTGGCAGATACTAGTCAAAAGTATTTTTTTTTTTCGAAATTGTCAATTTTTTTCTTGGGCTGACAATTCAAAGGCATCTGAAACAAAAATTTTACAATATTATTATTTTTTTTCGTAGATGGTAATATCAACGTATCGCTCTATATGAGTTGGGACCTCCAAATTGGTTGAATCCGCCTTTAGATCCAGTTTTCGATATTTTCGCTTGAGTTTGGATGTTATTGGAGATTGAGCTAATCATAGCTATGTTACTTATTGTTAATTGGCTGCCGTAGCTTTGAATCTATGTATGTTTGCAAAAATAAACAATAGTTTAGAATTCAGTGTGCCCAAGATGAGTAACGGGATTTCAAGAATGCTTATAGCGACAACACTGGTTGAAGGAGGAAAAGTTACAATAAGCAAGTTTCACGTACATGTTATAGAATTTGGCAGCTATTTTCCCGTTTTGAGCTATTTCGAAAATAAGAAAAATTATACTTTTTTCCAACTAACTCGTCAGAAGGATTTGATATTAACCAACATTTCCTAATTTAACCAACATTGTGGCTTAAACCGTTTTTGAGATCGTAAGACTCACCTTGTACCTTGAATCCTGAACTATTACTTTTTGCGTTAGTCAATGAACGTTAAGCACTCATATACCTCCTAGAGCATGAACATGGTAAATTTTGGATAAAAATATTGAAAATTGATTTCAAGGACCTACTCAACCAATTTGGAGGCTTAAGAACAGAGTTCAACTCGTTTAGAGAGATAGGTTGGTCTCCTTCTCTACTAGCAATATTACATCGCAATAGTCATAGTACGGGGCTTAATGGTATCCAATAATAGGAGCAGTTAGTAAAACGGAAAAGTTGCCAAAACCCTAAAATTCACATTTTTCTCGAACCTTTAAACTTTGAGCGCATATCCAGACGTAGAATCTTTAAATTTTACAAGGACTCATACCTCCATAGGCACTCTCCACGCAAAAACAAGATTTATGTGAAATATGACCTTCCAAGCCAGGTGTCGGTGTATAAATAATATTGAGTGTCGAGTGTACAGTGTTACCTGATTTGGGAGTACGCTATTGCCCATTAACAGAAGAAATTATCCAAAAACAGTTGCGGTTGACCAAGCGTGTCGCGAATTTACGAATTTTGCATCGATAATCGGTTATGTCGACGTTGACGTCGCTGGCCGCTACACTTCGTCGCGAGTCATATCGTCAGCCATTGACGAGATTGTCAATTGAGAAATTTCCTTTTTATAGCAACGAGCACGCCTTTTGTTTGGAAATGGAGGATTGATTGCAGGATCACTGCCCGCCCCGGTTCTTTCAAATTGTCCGTTAATTCTTGTTTTTCTCGTGGCTGTTTTGCAATATTGCCGTTAACTGTCTACACCTGTGTTAGCTAATTCTGCCATACATAAAACTGATTAGTTATTTGGTAATGGGTAGCTGATGTGAGTGTTCGTTTATATGCATGGTTTATATGTATAGATTCGTGCTAATACCGCGCTATATGTGCAACGTAATCCTTTACAGCCGTAGGTAGTTTTTTCTCAAATAGTGATGGTGAGTAATGCCTCACTTAAGAAACATGTATTTTTCTTATTACTGGTTGCTGCGGTGATGTTGCTTCTGAAATGGGATTCACTTTAATTAGTCAGTTGCTCTTCGGGCTTTGCAGTACGGTAGTCTTCCTTCTGTCATCCTGCCATGGAGTACATTTTCCACGAGGAAGCAGTAAAGACCCAGTGAAAGATAAGTCGCAATTAAGAAAAATGTCACTTCCTTATTGCAGGTTGCTGCGGTGACGGTCTCTCTGAAATGGGACACATTTCAATCAGTCATTGTTCTTGGGGCTCTACGCGGCGGTATTCTCTCTTCTCTCATCGTGGCTTGCCGTGACGATGAAGCCGCATCGCGTCATGGCGTCGTGTGCCTAAACGTGCAATTATCACCATCCCGCCCACTGGATTTGCATACCCGTTGAAATACTCACATACATTCACATGCACATTCACACTCCACCATCATCATTATCACATAGGCGTGTTGAGACGATTTTATAAAGGGTGTTAGCTACAAAAGCAATGTTACGGAGATTTTCTATCCCACTGAGAGGAGATGTAAGAATACAAAACATTCCAAGGGCGTCCGAGTTAATCTGATGAGATCCGGGGCAATCTGTCTACAGAGCTATTCAGAAAGGTCCATCCTACTAATCTTTGAATTTCGATTAAAATGGTTCTCTACGCTATGCGGGAAGTAACATTCAGGCATAAGACCGTACGACGTTTGCTCTTGTCGCTCGACGTCAACAAAGCTTCTGGTTCCGACTTAAACCTGCCGTTTTATTGAAGAGGTGTGCATCGGAGCTTGCTCCAGTTCTTTCGCCTCTCTTCCAGATATCTTATGAATTCGGCCTATTGGACTACCTCGAACGTCACAGCTTGATTAGCGACAGGCCGTACGGTTTCCGGCACCAACGATCCACAGGGGACCTCCTAGCTTACGTCACGCAACTGTGGAGTAAACTCATCCAGTCTCATGGTGATGCTCATGTCGTTGCTCTCGATATCTCGAAAGCGTTCGATCAACTGTGGCACGCTCTTGTGCAAACTTCCAGCCTATGGCCTCCCAGAGTAGATTTGCAGATAGGTGGCTGACTTTCTCTCTGGCCACAAGATATCCGTCGTAATTGACGGGTTCTCCGCTTCATCCCACAACGTCAACGCGGGCGTTCGCCAGGGATTGTTCTTCGCTCCGACACCGCTGTCGAACTTCGTACATTCAGAACTGGCACATACGACCGCTTGTCCCGAGGATGTCGATGTTGTGGCAGAATCTACAAGAGGAGGCTTTTCCCATTTCTGCTAACATTAGGCAGTTGAAAAATCGGATTAACAAATTTTCTTTGGGGTCCTCATAGCAGCCGCGGTGTCCTGGCCTTTAGGCTTCTGCCTGCGCGGCTGCTTCGGTGGCAGCTGCGCGAAAATTTGTAACATATCTTAAATGGGATGGGGGGTCATATGATACCTCATTTTGAAGCTTCGTATGACTACCTTATAACCCTAGAACTTTGCATCACTATCTTTTAAAGACGCAATCCTGCAGGCTGTCAAAACTAAGCATTTTTATCCATTGTTTTGGTTATAACTCAACAACCAATCATCAAAATGCTATAAAGTATGTTATACAAAGAAATATTTTTGCGAAAACTTAGCTGAAAAACAACGGACAACCGTGTACGCAATACAGGCTCAGGAGCAGAAATAGAAGGATTGGTAACCCGAGCGACGTACGTTTCTGCATACGCAGATGACGTCTGTTGAAGCTAATAATAGTTTCATCAGGCCCAAGTGGACGTGCAAAGAAAACACCATAGTGAAAACATGGCCCATCACATCTGGATATGCATGTAACCTGAAGAAAAACAACTACGGAAAGGGAAATAGAACTGGAAGCCACCAACATGAGCCAGCAGGCACATTTGTGGCTTCGGTCATATCTTTGGCTCATTCAGCGATTTTACAAACTTAATATATCGCTTATCTTAAGGCTTTGGTATTTGTGTTGCTAGAAAAACTTATCATCATAGGCTATGTAAAGTCTCAACTTTGAGGACAGTCTGCATAATTGTTAGGAACTGTAGTTGGGAAAAAACCTGGTGGGTCTCCATGCAGAGGTGTTGAATTGGCTTTAAAAACAAAATTAGATTTAATACCCTTCTTAGAGTTAATACCTTATATGATAGGTTGGCCATAAAAACAAAACTTCGCTTACCTTACCTTTACATGGCCGACTATCAAACCTAAAAGTTTTTCTTGCCTTTATTCGTATTCTGCGAGCACAGGTTTGTTTATATCGTGAAAAAGCAGTCTGACTGGTCACAGTAAAATGCCCCAAATGTTGCAAATTTAGGAAGAACAAAACAAACTCGCATTTTTGAATGGTATAGGACAACGTTAACCACTATACAAATAAAACATGTGACAGATCAGTACTTAAAATTCCATACCAAATGAATAGTGGGGATTTATCTTCAATTTCTTTTTTACGTTTTCGGTGATGTTTTATTGCAAATTAGCTTTTTTATTTAGATCGTTGTTGATTTTGAAAGTTCCATCTTTCAGAACACTCTGCAATATGAACACGTAAAACAATAGAAAATAATTATTTTATTATTATTATTTAATTAGATTGCAATAGGCTCCAGCAGATAGTTTACTTATAGGCGCATCAGCAATAAGCAAAATAACCCCAGTTTGTTAAGCCATGTATTTCAACAAATACAATACTTGTGACCTGTTTCAATATCTTCAATTTGTGGTGAAATTATTGAGTAATGAAAGGGAATCGAATTTGAGTTACGAAGTTAAGTGTTAAACAATTTTATTGAACATCATAGCTCCTTTAATACCTAAATTGACCTTAGGAAGATGCGCATATGATCCGCTAACCGAATCCTCATACACACACACGCATACTACCTTCTGCCTTGCATTTCAGCAACGAACGTTGATGTGACAGCATGTTTACGGTTATCCATTTTATCATCTCAAATCTGTTCTGCGAGTACCTGACATATTTTTTATGACGTAATATTAAGGCTATGCAGTCACCCCATCTATTATTGATGACATTGGCATTACAGCGTTTACATGTACATTTCAAAGCAGTATATAATTTAAACTAAAATCGCAGGCGTAAATCCGCTCTCTTATCTCAATGTACGTGTAAACGTAGAAATGTCACTACCAGGCTACCATTGCAATATCCATGAAGGTGTGGTGTATACTAATGTTTTCACTGAGGTTTTTCATCTTAAAAGTCGGTTACCATCTGAGATATGGGTACTTAGAATTCTAGCCGCATAATTTTCGGATTTTCCCAAGCGATAGACAGAAAAAGTAGGAATGGCTTAAAAACTCAAGAAAACCTTTAATTTCATATGAGAGGCACGTTCTTAGGACGCAAAAAGATTCCTATCTGCATCGTTTATTTTTATTGCCGCTAGAAGGATATATGACGTGCACGCACAGTTAAAAATTGGGCTGACAGAGATGGGAACTCAGTTTTCTTCTTTGTATAATAGCCGAGAAGCGATATTTTCCTTTTTGCTTCCAATTTAAACGAATTCATGTAAATGGTCCACAGATATGAAAAAAAAAGTAAAACTGAAGAAACTGTTCCCGCAAATCGACCTCTCAGCTACGATGGCATCACTCTTATTACGTGTCAAGCCATCACCGTCATCGAAAAGCTGTCATTTCTTTACATTTCTTTATATAGGTTACGTCACATATCTGGACATAACTGTTGTGAAGTCACTGATGCTGATTGATCAAAATAATGGGTAGTTAAATGAGACCCTCTCTAGTAATCCTTTCATTCCACATTTTATGCTCATATTAGCCGTAATAGTATATTACATATCTAGTTTGAGGCCTGAGCCATCATTATTGGACGACTACTTTAATAAAGCGAGGCGCGTAGCTCCAGTTATAATGAGAGAAATCAATAATGGCTTTCTCACACTATATATATATATATATACAGGCTGTCCCCAAGGTTGGGGTTTTCCTTTTCAGAAACAACTACCCTTGAAATAACAAAGATAATGTGTAGTGAAACGAGGGCGACCAAGTAAAAAAAAAATAAAGGAAAAAGTACTCACTCTCCAGTTGACGAGAAGGGCTAAGTACGTCTCTGCCCGAAATCATACCGCTCCAACAGAAAATGAAATCAGCTGATGCGCTACCGAGCAGACGTAAACAGTCTAGGTATTGCATCCCGTCCAATCGATTTGGGAGAATAAATGGTCCAATGAGCCTACCGTTCACCATGCCAGCCCAAAAATTCACCGAAAATGTTTGTTGAAAATGTGCCCGACGGACAGCGTGCGGATTTTCTACTGACCAAACATGAGTGTTGCGAATGTTATTCACCCCATCACGCGTGAACGTAGATTCGTCTGTCACCAATATGCACTTCAAAAAGTCCGGATTATTGTCATGTTGATGCAACAACCACTCACAAAACCGCACTCTTGCTGGAAAATCGTCAGGTTGAAGAGCTTATACACGTTGGACGTGAAACGGATACAGCCCCTCTTCACGCAGCTTTTGTCACACTTTAGTTTTTGATACTTGCACTTCTCTAGCCACGTCTCTAGTGCTTGTTGTTTTTTGAAACGCAATCGATTATACGAGTGACGTAACGCGTGACCGTAACCGTCGGTTGAAGGTTGCACACACTGACCCCGACCCCCGACCCAGTTCTGTCGTCGGGTTGAGCTAGTAGACGTTACCAGTTGGGGATATCGCAAGTCGCGGCTACAGGACGGTATTCAGATATTTTTGATGTTGCAGAGCCCTTTATCTCGGTTCCCTTAAGACATTGGTGTATATGGTAATAAGAAAAGTTGCTTATGTTTTCAAGATCTACACGTCATGTAAAGGAAAACCCCAACTTTGCGGACACCCTGTATACACATGAAAATATATTCGATTTTACGTCACAGCCATGTCATTTCCAGCTTAAATTACACATTAAAATGTTTAGTTGCCTGTTTTCAAACTGACAAACAATAAATGCAACCAACATACAGCACATTTGTTTTGGACTGGTCCCTCATTGGTTAGTAAGGTACGCTTCCTTCTAGTAACACCGAAAGCTGTTTCTCAAAATTATGCCGAATATTGGGATATTGGGTAGATCCTCCATTTGATGTGGAGCTTCAAAGCCCGTTTTTAATTATCTTCTAGATTGTGACGATTTTCCATAAGCTGTAGTGGTTGTTTACAGGCGCTAATCTAGCTGAATTTGAGGTCTGTGGTTCCAAAAAGGCGCTAGATACGTGGGCCATAGCCTGAATAAAATATGTCGCCTTTGCGTTCATCCCCGACTTTTTAATGAGGGTGCTTATTCAAGCATAAGGGAAGGCAAACACGCAACATCTCGCTTAACAAGGACTGTTACAGAACACATAATGAATGCGCATGTTTAAAAAAGAATAACAAAAAGTACCGAGCCAATTCTTTGTCTGTGTGAGGAGAAAAAAATTTTTCTCGGAGGCCGACGTGTCAGCTAAGCTTGAGAGATGTTCGGTAGAAATGATTAGGCCACGGCGCGCCGTGATAAATCTATGTTCAAGTTATACCTTTGTGAGCTGCTTATACTCCAGTCAGTGTAAGGATTATATATTCATATACAATTTGATAGACGATTGCAAAATGATACTTCGAAAATCAAACAGAGCACTTCATATTGCGAGGTTTGATTCTTAGGACTAATCAAATTACTATTTTGTCCTTTGACCATTTCCAACCTACAGGACAGGCAAAATTTTCGAAAATAGTTTTCTTATCAAAAATCACATGTGAACAATTTTAGTCTGCAAAAATACGTAAAGGTAAAATACAATACTAGAGAATGGCGTCAAGTAAGTTGACTCTGTACTTCCCACGCAACACGTTCATCAGTTCGTGAAGTGTTTTGTTTGGCACAAGTTAGCCCTTCTGAGACAAAAATTAGTTACGAACATGTATAACAAAAAAATTGAATGAAATTCCTCAACCCCCTGAGAGAAATTCCTAAAATACAGCCCACAGTATTGTAGCAGAAAAATGCGTGTTCCTCAAGTATTGCTTGTTGCAGACGCATTGTATGATTTAATACGTACAAAGCAATAATACAGTAAAAAAAACATTTATTGTAATAAATGCAGATCACAAGGAAACCTTGATGTTAGATGAATGTCACCATAATTAACAAACTTTAAGAAAATAACTGCTAAAAAGGATTATTTGCCATCTTACTATGACAAGAAGCCTCAAGGGATCCACTGTTTACAACAAGCACATTTTTAAAAACTGCAAATAACCCGACTACAGCAAGTGAAAAGGAGGATTCAATTGTGCTATTAAGACACCTCAAATATCAATATCATCAAGCCATTTGGGCTGTAGTGAAATATTTTGTGTTTAAAATCTGTCATCTAGAGACATCTAGTATGTTCAAATCCATCAAGTCGTTTAGACTGTACTGTCGGTACAGTTCATTTACTGCCTTTTTTTAAATTTTGACGCCAACACACCTCTTTATTATTACGATTACAAAATATAGTTATTTGTTCACTATGTCAAATATTTCATATTTTTCATATTTATCAGCATAGAAAACGACTAGATTTCAAGTCAGTTTGAAAATCAATGCAAGTCGTAAATCCCTAACTTCAATAGATATCATCATAAAATTAATATTATTCGGAGAGTAGGATGTAATAGCTTAATCAAGGAAATAATACCCATTAAGATTATATTAGGGGGATAATTAAGTAGAACACGAATGGGGACCTAGGGAAACATACGGGATAATAGCCATGCGGTACGAAGTAGGGCTTCATTAGGATCACGGATTTCCTGAGAGAGTTCTTCAGATCTAAGTTTATCCTTCTCCTCGTCATTGTTATCCACTGAATTGTCACAGACGAATGCATGAATGAACAAGAATTTGAGGAAAACAAGTACGTAGAATACAGGGGTATCTTACAAAGTGGGTAAATAGTTGGTGGATTAATCATTCCTATTGGTAGGTAAGTGTAAAATGAATTTAAATTGAATCAACTTACAGTAGTATGTGAGGATGTTGCTAATTGTTGTTTTCGTATAGGATGAGGGAAACGTCCAGTAACATGGTGAGAGCTGGATACATGGTACAATGGTTAAAATTATATAAAATATGACAAGTTAAAGACAGATTAAAAATTATTTAGAAAACATTACTGGACGTTTCCCTCATCCTATACGAAAACAACAATTAGCAACATCCTCACATACTACTGTAAGTTGATTCAATTTAAATTCATTTTACACTTTTGTTGCTACTGTTATCATTGTTATTGCAGCTCCTGATGATGATGGCAAAGTCCATTGAAAGCTAGAGAGAATTAAAAAAAGTATAAAGAGTCCTCTTTGCTTAAATTTTGTCGAAGTACCCAACAAAAGGCGGAAGCTTTAATTTTTCACCTATATATATATATATATATAATACTGCTAGGGTCTCATTTATTTATTTATGTATTTTATACCGTTAGAATCTCTTTGTTATGAACATTCCTGATTTTTATTTTTAAAATTGTTAATTGCATGCTTGCTATTACTTACCTTTTATTGGAATCGTTACACCACCAGACACATTGTATATGAAATTTGTGAACTTTTCTGTTTTTTAAAAGGGTTAGAAAGAATAGCCGATAGCTAAACTTTGTCCTAATAAAGACCAGTTGTTACTATTACTCAGTTGATGCTATGACGTAGGTATAAAAAACTGTTTGTGATATATATCGTATTTGAGAGCACACCTCAAAAACAGTCGTTATAACGTGCTACGAATCAAAGCTTGATGTTTTTTAAATTCTAAATCTCCTCTGAAAAGAAGACTGATATAATATACAATAGAGTTTTGATTAGTTTTCTGAAACATTTCATAAAACGCATTTTTTACAAGTGTATGGGCTTTGGTACAACATCAGCTAATTTCAATACTTGTGCCAGAACTCCATTTTAAATCCGCTTACATGTGCCATGGCAGAACTTGGTGACTTCGCTTTGCAGCTTATGCCAAATAACTTCTTTGGAGACGCATAATCACTCGACCATCGCGATAGCTGTAACAAAAGATGTCACAGTACTGTACCACGGACGTGATTAGTGATAGTACAGGTATTGTTTTTGGGAAGGTAACACAATTATACCAAACCTAAATGTGCATTTGAAACGTCGTGGCATTAAAATGGGCTGTGCGATAATGGTTATTTTTTCGTCGTCATAACTATAGGATAGGCGATAAGAAATTGATATTTATAAATATGGATCGCTGTTAGAAACAGTATAAATTTCATAAAGACCTCTTACGGAATAATGTTATTTTCAACTACATTACAGTTGTAGTTTTTTCATATATTGTTTTAAAAAAAGTGTTTCGTCCTATGTAATACTTACTGCCAAGGATTTAAAAAAATTTACCAGAGTATGTTATATGTAGTGTTTGCAAAAATAAAAATAAAAAATCATATTTTCAGAATTGACGATTTATTGTCAGTGCTAAGCTATGTCACGGAATTATGTCAAGAGACGCCAGAATATGAAATATAGAAGCAATAGGTATATTCTTTAATTCACCGGTTGAGCTACCAGTGCAACCGGTTAGCCAAGTTTGCATACTTTATTTTCCGCTGGAACGACCGGTTGTACATCAAACTTGTCTATATATTGATGGTGGATATGCCACCGGTGCCGACAGCATGCACCGACGCTCGGGCTCGGTTGATCCACAATATTCTAACCTCTATATTTTATCCCTTTTTGACAACTACAGTTTTATGTGAAAAAATGTAACAAGTAAAGTTATGCTACAGCATAGGAGTGGCGTGAAATTTAATGTTTTTTTAACACAATCCGAAATAAACAGAGCATCTGAAGGCAAGAGATTTTATTTTAAGTTATGCATATATGAAAATTTGCTCTTTCCTCCACTAGATAAATCCTTCATCCGAATCGCTTAGCAAATGTTGCACCACAGTATCAACTGCTGCGTACATTGCCATAATGATTTTAAATGATACGGAGTTCCAATTAACAAGTAACCATTCACGAAAAAACCAAGGTTAGGTTTTCTCATATAACAGCAACCTGAAGGCTAAAAATGCGTCTTTTTATTAACCACCATTCAATGGAACAGGTTGCTGACGTCATCACATCAGCTGTCAACTATAAGTTCACCGGATCCATCAGTGATGGAATCAACCGGTGAATTAAATAATATACCTAATGATTCAGATTTTTTGGCCGGTCGCAGTAAAGCTACGGGAATTACTTCCATACATCCATCTCCCTCGCACATACTTATACAGGGTGTTTCACAACTTATCTGACACATTTTAACCATATATGAACTGTTAAGTTGATTTCACTAAAAAAATGTAGTAGAAGTCCTACAGAAATTAAGTTATAAACCTGAGTTTCAATAACACTGGACAACAAATTTTAGTTTTTTAATTGTATCTTGTGGGAAAAGTGCACTTCTTTGTTAATTTTGGGGCGCTGAATCCAAAAATGACAATGAAATAAAAAAAATAGTTGCGGTTTAGAAAAAAAACTTTTTATTTTTAAGGATATATTAAAAAAAGTAACAAGATTCATATACTTATAAGAATCACTATATGCGCTGTCTTTTTGCTGTTCTTTTATGGATCGTTTCTGGAGCATCTCTACCAAGAGTCCAACAGTAGTCTGCAAGCATGGAAGGATTCCACTTTCCCTGGTACCTTTTTTCCATTGTTGAAATATCCTGATGAAAACGTTCGTCGTGCTCATCACTTACGGCTCCGCAATTGTCAGGAAAAAAGTCCAGGTGTGAGTGTAGGAAATGTATCTTAAGAGACATATTACAGCCCATCTTTTGATACGATGACAGCATATTTTTGACAAGGGTTTTATAGTTGTCAGCTTTTCTATTTCCCAAGAAATTAGTGACCACCAGACGGCAATCATTCCAAGCAGTTTTTTCAATAAAGTGTTTTCAAACTGTCTATCTTTCAAAATATTTCGAATCTGTGGCCCAACAAAAATACCTTCTTTAACCTTTGCCTCACTTGGTCTTGGAAATTTCTAACGCAGGTATTGAAAAGCTGACCCATCTCTATCTAATGCCTTGACAAAGTTTTTCATTAGGCCCAACTTGATATGCAGTGGTGGTAATAAAATTTTTTTCGAATCTACTAATGGCATATGCTGTACATTTTTTTGACCTGGCTCTAGGAATTGACGAACAGGCCAGTTTTGTCTGGTGTAATGACGTGCCTTTGCCCGACTGTCCCATTCACACAAAAAACAGCAAAACTTTGTGTAGCCTAGCTGCAGCCCAAGTAAAAGTGCAACAACTTTCAAATCGCGACAAATATGCCATTGGTGCTCATCGTATTTTATGCATGTCAATAGGTACTTCATATTGTCATATGATTCTTTCATGTGAACTGCATACCCTACAGGAAGAGATGGTAAAATATTTCCAATATGCAATAACACTGCCTTTAAACTCAATGTTGAACTGTCTATAAACAATCTCCATTCTTCTGGGTTATAGTTTATATTTAAAGCCGCCAGTAAGCTGTTAATGTTACTGCAGAAAACCAAGTTATTCTCCATATTGAAAAATGGTTCTAAGTCTTTGTGGCGTTTACGAAAAACACATACCGAAACATCGTCTTCTAACAAGTTCCACTGCTGCAGTCTTGATCCAAGTAACTCTGCCTTACATTTTGGAAGTTCTAAATCTCTTACAAGATCATTTAATTCTGACTGTGTTATTTTGTGCGGTTGGTGGCATGACGTGCTCGGTATAAAATCAGGATCTCTTGACGTTGATGGCATATCTTCTTCCTGACGAATCACTCGATCGCCATGATCTGATTCGTTTTCTCATTCGCAAGTCTAGGATTCTGGGGGTTTTGGAATAGGATTTTCGTCACTGTGAGGCACAGGTCTCATCGCAGATGGTATGTTTGGGTAGTTAATAACCGATTTTTTTTTCTTGGACATACCTGTGGCTTGTCCAACACAAGGTACCATGCAAAAGTAACAATCATTAATATGATTTGTAGGCTCTCTCCAAACCATTGGGACAGCAAAGCGCATAGACCGTTTTTTGCCATTTAACCAGCTCCTCAGACTTGAAGCACATGTATTACAGCAGATGTGGGGTGCCCACTGTTTGTCTTGATCACCTAGTTTACAACCGAAATAAAGCTGATATGCCTTTGTTATTAGTGGAGTAATAGACCAATAGACCGTCTCTCAGACGCAAAAGTCACATCACCACACACGTAACAAAACTGATCTGGATTGTTTACACACTTTCGAGACATCTTGCATGAACGCTGTCAGCCAACTGAGGAAACAATGGCTAATATAAAACAATATAATGTACACGTATGTATAACGTAACACAATCATGCCGATTACATCTTTCCTTGCCGAATATAAAAATGTAGCACGTGCATTCTTGTGAATTACAGTATATTAACACTGTCACAGCAGGAACACATATAATTACCGTATCTCTAAAACTTGAACTAATATTGAAAAAATAATTTTCATTCCAGTTTTAGCACATTAAAAGTAGTAATATTTTGTTGATTTTATTTAGGATATTTTTTGGCTGTTCATCAGTGTAATAAATTGAAAAATAAGTATCTGTATTTGGCGTTTATCGTCGTGATATTAGAACACGCATTAATAATTTATTGTAGCAAATGTTGTACCAAACAACTGACGAAAACCGAATACCAGGAATATTTTGTTTTTTCATACTGATAAGAACGTGTAAATAAGGTTTAATCTGTATCGTGGGGGATCTGAATGAAGAACGGTCGATTTTTGTGAAGTTAAATAAAAAAGTATTTTGAGAGTTTATGTTTTTAGTCACTTATTAATAAAAATTGTACATATGTACAGTAATGAGGAGTTAGTGGACATTGTTTTAGCTCACAGATTTGCCTGTCTTGGTTTTGTCTCACGGTCCTGAAATTTTCTTGTCAGTTTATGACTCTTCTACATTTGTGCTTGGCAATACCAGAATGACAACTTGTTTGTCATGGCGTGCCATTTGAGTTCACCTATTGTAGATCTCCGAAATAAAACACAGCAATGCCTGAAGATAACTCTTTGATGCCCGAGTTGTGTGATGTTCGCCTTGGATGTTGAGATTTCACTTCTGCTGAAATATTAGTTCTGTGGCATGAAGCTTAACGTGAGTTGTTGCCGTCAAGAAGCTACACGGCAACGGAGGCAACAGTAATTGCATTGTTTTCGGTATGCGAGCAATTTACTCGCTTCCTCACTGAAATAAGGGACTATGGTGAATTTTCATTTCGCCCGTGTAATCAAACGTGAAATTAAGTCATTAAGATTCTATTAAGACCGCTCAAAGGGGACGTCAAGAAGACGCTAAGTGTATATAATCAAATGTCGCTGCTGTTTACCCTAAGGACTGTTGACGGGCTCACGTTGAGGGATTACTTCGCTTAAGTTTGAGAAAAAAACGTGTCCTACTAAAAGTTTTGTCCTACATTTGGAATAGCTTTTATTAGCTTAATTTAAGCATAAACTAGGAACATCAGTAACATATTTCTTACATAGTTTTTTTATTCTTTGGACACAAATGCCAAATTTCGGGTGATTGTTAGAAAATCGCAAAAGTTGAAAAACGTCTAAAACTACTGATTTTCGACAACAAATACGTAGGGTAAAATTTGTTGCCTTTTAGGTCCCTATCACATCATTATGTATAGTGAATAAAGTTAAAAATAATGGAACTAGTTGCCTTGATTTCTATACCTTTGATCAACTGCGACATGATGCTTTTCTATACAAACTACTAAAGAGGATTTGTAGACGGGTGGCGGACTCCTCTTCCGATCGTAAGATCTAATATGCGTTGGTCGTCGGTGGTACTGTTGGATTCTCTTCATTACATAATACCACTCGGGTTTTTCCCAAGATTGATGTTGGCTTATACGTTGTTTTTCTTACACATTAACGACAATACTTTCAGCGATATACATTCGATCTTCGGTTTCTTAGATAACAGTACATTTATTCACATGAAGGCTCCAGAGGGGAAAAGATAAAGCATTGCACCCTAATTGCGGCGTCGTTATCAGTTGTATAAGAGCGAACGTGTAGAAGAGCTGGGGGACAAACATTATCCATTGCCATTCAAATAATTAATTCCATCGCCCTCAATCTTCTTTTTGCTTTTTACCGTCCCCATCGAAGGTTCCCAGCGTCCACAATGGGGCTTTATCGACCAATTTGAGAAACACTGATGTAGAGGCCTTACTTCTTTTGAATTTTTTCTATGATGTCATGATTTCGTTGAGATATATCTATCGACCGGTTAGACTTCTTAATTCCTAGGGGGAACGATAATGTGGAACATTCTGCCAGAAGAGGCTTTTCCTACGTCTAGTATCCTTAAATAGTTCAAGACATGGGCTAACAGGATACCTTCAACTTTATATAGGGTGATCAGAAGTCTCGGATCGGCAAGATCTTTAAGAATATTTAGGATTTGCTTTGGCTATTTAATGGCGTACTCGATTTTATCCTTGAGCATGAGTTTAAAGGTCAGGATAAGGTCACGAAACTTTGTTGACTGGTAACCTGTACTCTTGACCGCGTAAATAGGGCAGATAATTTTACGTGCAGACATGATTTTTCATGAAAATCGTTTTGACTTTGAAGGTCACTGTAAAAAGCTCTTTTGAGATCAGAGATCTTTCCGAAAATAAAGCAAATATAAATGAGAACCTAAGACTTTTTCTCAGGCTTTTTTTCTGATGACTTTGAAACTGACATTTACCATGATAGTCAAAATTTAGACCATCAAGGACGTTCAAGGTCAAAACAATTTTCGCCCAAGGTCATATCTAAGCGTAAAATTTTCCGCTGTATTCGTGTCCATGCTTTAAAATATCGAGTTCCATTTAAAAAGGGCGACTTGCAGTTGATTTGACCTTAAAGGTCATGCTCAATGACAAACTCAAGGTCACTACTGAATAGCAATGGAAAATCCTAAAACTCATACTATTTCAATTTTACCATTTACCACTTTATTATTCCCAAATATCTTGCCGTTTCAGTTCTTCTGGATCATCCTGTATATTTAGAATTTGCCCTCTCGCTTGCTGAAAAATTGAAATGGGTCAGGTGCATAAAATATACTCTAAAGTTACTCAAACTACCAAGAAGTTGCTATACACGGTTACTAGTAAATTGAGCATAATGCTGCTTTGCAATACTTGAACGGTTGATGCAGTGATCAATCATAGATCTAAGGGCAGACTAAGATATTAAACATGGCTTGGTCATACAAATGTCGGTCCTAAATGGAAACAAACAGTAGTAGCGGCCTTGGTGGAGGTTGACAGCGGTCAACAGAACCGGATCTTATTGAATTTGTAAGTAATGTTCAAAGAACGAAACCTTTGGAAGTAGAAAACGTATTTAAAATCGCTTTTCCTGTATTCCACCATTTCCTTTGTCCCGACTGCTCAGTGCTCATTGGCAATTCCCTTAGAGTTTGCTGTGTTATTGTTGTACAACAGTTGGAGCGCAAAAGATAAACTCACTTCGTTCCAGAATATTGCACAAAGGAATTTTTGACAGATGTCCTTTTCAGTTTGTGGGGAGCTTTATGAATATACTATGACGACGTTCAGTTTGAGAAAAATTGTATAAAATGGTAGGCTATAAATTGTAATGGCTTTCCCTAAGTGTGTGGGACATAAATACATTTATACAAGATGGCTAACATACAGAGAAATCCAAATATCGCCGACGAAGTAATGTGAACAACAGAGAGGCGCGGCAAGCGTGCAATAGGTATGTTAGAAAGAGTGCGCCGATAGCAACGCAGCAAGCCACAGCTACGTCGGTGGCTCATCACTCGGGTTGCATGGCAACGTGGTGCTTCTATCTCGTTCTAACATATGTAATGCACGCTTCTCGCGCGTCTCTCTCGTACACATTACAATGTCAGTGGTATATGGATTTCTCTGTATAACCGACTGTTTTGTCTAATAGTCTAATATGTTTGAAATGAAATGTTATATTATGTTCAATTATTTATCTATTGGAAGTTAGAAGTTTGAACATTATATCATATAATTGCCCGCCTCTGGAAGCCGAAAAAAGCTGAGCTTTCTTGATTAAGGAAGAACATTTTGCATAGTTTCCCGAATATTGCTTGCCGTATATTGCTTAGTTTTTCGGGACTCCCAGCAACATTTCTGGAGCCGCTTTATTTGGAGATTTTGATCAGATATACTGTATAGTCTAATGGCGAGATCAAATACCTTGAAAAGTTTTGCATCACATCGCGCTATTGACATAAGACTAGAGATATGAGGTAAAAACTCATAGAGTGGAGGTGAAGCCAAAAGTGTCGGCCACGAAGGCGGGTATCTCGTAAGTACACTACGCTGAAGATTAATGTCAGGTTCTGCGCGTGTGGTTTCTCTGTCTCTGCTGCTGTCATGATGACTAAACCACGAAGCAGACGCTCTACCCCATGTTCCACGTGTGCTAGATTTTCGAGAGCCACGTCCTCCTTGATGACAACATTGGATTCATAAGAACACGTGTATCACTTACGCAGTTTAACCTGCTATCTCTAGTCTTCGTGCATGAGACCGTACTTTTTTAAGACTCTGAAGGTAATTCGCAATAAATTGAGCATTATCACGATGTGATGCAGAACTTAATGGCTCATAAAATTCAACAACTTAACCTGCAAGAAATGTTGAATGTTTTGTGAAGAAAGTTTTTAAGGCGTTTTACCCCCTAGATTACCAGATCTAACTATCCCATACTTCTTTTTGAGGGGGTTTGTTATAAATAAGTCTAAGGCCAAACAACTAAGCACTATGCACAGAATAGGTAAAGAGCAATATTCTGGAAATTCAAAACATTCCCCCTCAAACCTATCAAAAAGAGACGGAAATCGTAATCGAGGGGATGTGTTTCTGACATATATGGGACATAACCTCTTAGTAGTTTCAATAAAGGGTTGAGATAAAAAATACCACTGAAACAAATTCGTCTTTAATGTAGTATTTGTATACTACACGTACATATATTAAAGAAGAATTTCAAATATATGTAGTTTCGTTGGCCAGACAAGCATGGGGGATTGGTATCAAAACTACAGGATAAGTTTCAGATGTTACATTAAGAAAAAATAGACCTATTTCATTTTTTCTTTTTTATAAGATATTGGGGAACTAAATCCGTCAAGTAGGTACATATTGGTCACCCCGTAACATCTGGGATATTTTCATTTCGGTAGTTTTCCTCTGACTTCTGGCATGGACCATTACTTTTCCGGATCTGATGTATATTACTTGGATTCATCCTTATATCTGTCGTATTTATGTATATTGGCTACGGCTTCGAGATACACATGGATATATCGGGATGTTCCTCGATTACAGAATATTAGACTTAGGATAACATGAAAAATATATGGTAGAAGCTGTATAAATAGGGAAGGGAACGAAATATTGCCTCCGTAGGAAACTGCCATTTGCTTCATCTTGACTCGATTTTGCAAGCGAATATATATTTTCTTTCTAAGCCCGATCCACATCCATTGCCTTAGAGATAACTGTTATTATGAATGTTTGGAGTTTTCACTGTGCAGTTACAAGGTTCCTATTTACGCTACTGACCAAAAAACAGCAAAACAGCTACTCATCAGCATGGTCTAGACTTGGTATCTCGTCTCTGGGATAACGAACGAAACCATCGCAACTGTTCTCTATCCAGGAGGTACAGTATATCTTTTTTTACACCGAAGCAGCCGCGCGGCAAAAGCCTAAATGCCAGGCACCACTACTGCTATAGCCTAAGGTTTCACAATCTCGACACCATCACCCTCAAAGTACTAGCTTTTTTCCAGCAGCTGCCGCTATTGACGAGCTGTGTTCGTACCAGTTCAAGTTCTCGGTGATCTGGACACCGACCAGCCGAAAAGTACGGTTCTTTGGCAGAACTCGGCTATCCATCGAAACCGTATGAGCGCTAGGACGCTTTTTGTTCGTCAAGGTACATTGTTTTGAAAGCATTAAACTGTACAAGAATGTTAAGCCCTCAACCATTGATATGTAGAGTACTGTTATCAGTGAAGCTGTGGATTGGGTTGATCGTGCAGAAAAGGAGGTCGTTGATATGTAAGAGGAACAGTGTCGGAACCAAGACGGTCCCTGGGGGACCACCCGCGTTGACGTCGGTTGAAGAGGAGAACCCGTCAATTACGAAGGATATCTTGCGGCCAGAGAGAAAGTCATCTACCCATCTGCAAAGCTTCTCTGGGAGGCCATAGGATGGAAGTTTGCATATGAGGGCGGCGTGTCATAGCTGATCAAAAGCTTTCGTCATATCAAGAGCAACGACATGAGCCTCAAAATACGATTGGATGAGCTTACTCCACAATTATATGACGTAAGCCCTTGTCGTCGGTGCTGGTGCCGCTGATCAAGCCATGACGTTCGCGGCGTATGCACCTCTCTATCTCCTTACTTATAACACAAAGCAGAGCTGTATGCCTGTAGTTCTAAGGGTCGGTCTTAGATACGTTTTTTAGGATGGGTTGGACATGAGCAAATTTGCAATTTTCCGGGAAGTTGCCGCATTCGTAAGATATCTGGAAGAGTCGCGAAAGAACTGGAGCAAGCACATTTCTTCTACACAACAGCAGGAATCAAGTCTGGACCAGAAGCTTTGTTGATGTCGAGCGACTAGAGCGCCCGTCTTACGGTCTTATGCCTGAATCTTACTTCTCGCATAGTGTAGGGAAGCCTTGGAATCGGCACTGGAGGTAACGTCCATGGTGGAGTTGGCAGCAAATATCTATTTCTATCTATAAGACAGCGCAAAGCGCCATCTATCACCATAATGCGCCCTTCTCAGTGGCCGATTCTGGTGATAGATGACGCTTTGCGCTGTCTTATGGGTTATTGGGCATATTGAAAGTAACGCAATAGTTACTCTGACAGTGGACATTATTCAGTCAACATTCTGATGAAATTATAAATTAATTTCCACAATAAATAGTACTTTAAGTATCTCACAGACTGTGTAACGGATCTTAACATGTATGCTTAGAGTAATGTAACAGTTGCACGTATAGTTGTCCATTTCAAGGCATTATGGTAAACAATGTAATTTGTTGTATTAATTGTAGTGTAAATATAGATTTTTCGGCAGCTACTCTCATGGTCAGAGCTTTATTACTCCTCTGTGAAAG
Source organism: Acanthoscelides obtectus (assembly GCA_963669975.1). Classification (NCBI taxonomy): domain Eukaryota; kingdom Metazoa; phylum Arthropoda; class Insecta; order Coleoptera; family Chrysomelidae; genus Acanthoscelides; species Acanthoscelides obtectus. Next base: position 68,972,467 of record CAVLJG010000003.1, on the reverse strand, counting down.
ATAAGATTTGCGTTTTCCGGGTAACTAAGAAGTAATAATAATTTCACAAATTAGAACAAATCTGAACGGATAACTACAGTAGAGATTCCAAATGAATCTTATCAGCTTAGTCTTTTATCAGTCCAGCTAATCATTTTAGAGTATAAGATTTAGAGTGCCTCAGTACTTTCCACGCAGTGGTATAAATTATTCTATAAAAATCTAAGCGCCATTAGTGATAATAAAAGCCTGATCAAGAATGTGGCCAGAACGTTGAATAATTTCCGAAGTATGAAAGATTTTAATTCTAATTGTTTATAAGGTAAAATGAGAACACCTTTGGGTCAGGATTTGATCAAATATTGATTTATTTGTGATTCACTACAATAGTTTCATAGAAAAACAACTCTTCCTCTTTCGTGGTGTACTCAAAAAACATTGTAGGCTTCATTAATATGAGGCGACGCTGCTGCAAAAGTGGTTAGAATTTTAGTTCTACATTTCATCTCTTCTTCATTGACTAATTTTTTTACGGATACTATAGTGAAGTTTTACATAGCTAAATAATGTGCGGGTTTAACGATAGTTAAGTACTCCTCAAAACGTCTCTGCATGTTGATTAAAAATCTGCAAGCAAGCCATCGCTTGTAAAACTGGGTCATGTGTAACGATAAACAAAATTAATGCCATAAAAAATACTTTTTACAAAGTAGCGATTTAAAAATTTAGAACGGAAAACGGAAATTTGGTTTTAACTAATTTCAACTTGTCATTACTTCACTAAACAGTAAATATTCTTTACAGTCATAAATTAGATTCTGTTGTGAATGAAGATAAAAAGAACAGTTATGGTACAGTTTCGATAATTGACCATTGTTGTTGACGGTCTAACAGCCTAAATGCGTTCTAATAGTCTACTTAACTAAAACCGCGCTGCGTTGTGGCGTTGCCGCGCCGTTACTAACGCCTCCTCTGTCCAAAAAGTATGTTAACACTCATGATCAACAAAGCGGACCTACAGTTTGTTTATTATGACAATGACTTGCAGAAATGAATGTTTGCGATTTGACGGTCCTAATAAGGATACCGGAACAGCATTTTTCATACAAATTAGATTAGAAAACGTTTTTTCTCTCCGGGCCTTTTTTAGATTTTTGGATCACGGTGAGCAAAATAGCTCGTGAGTAACTTTTCTATAAATTTTGTCGTTTTCAGGTTATAGTATTTTTCATTTGCAGCTTCAAGTCAATAATAAATGCAGTAGCTTTCATACGTTCAATGATCATGGCTGTTACGATTCAAGCAACTCACCTTACATTTTTCTGGTCGTAGATTATACAGGGTGCGGCAGAGAGGACGGGTGTTTTTGGGATGAATAGTACTCTCCGCCTCCGCCTACGAGAGGGGTGGGGAGGGTGCCGTTTGACTCTTGACTCGTGAGATCCTAGAATTATTTTACCAGTTGTCGTTATGGAGCCTTGGACGGTGGAGCACCGCGTTTTCGCCTATGATTGTTTCGTCCGAAATAATGAGTCAGTCATCGTCGTACAGCGTGAGTTTCGTCGCCACTTCAACATTCATCGGAATAGAGCTGTTCCCTCTCGAAACACCATCCTGTGTTGGGTTGAATCACTTCGCAGGCGTGGTGAACTGATCAACACAAGACCAAGAGGAGCGCCGCGAACAGTTCGAACTCCTGAAAATGTTGAAGGCGTTCGACAGGTCTTTCTTTGCAGTCCGACTCGATCTGCCCGGAAACATGCTGCTGCACTTCGCCTTAGTGATCGTACGGTAAGGTGAATTTTGCATATGGATCTCCGCTTTCACCCCTACAAATTGGCCATTGTGCAACAGTTACAGCCCGGAGATTATGCACAACGAATGAACTTCGCACGTGAGATGGAAGCACTGATCGATCAAAATGATAACCTCATTTTGTTTATGAGTGACGAAGCCCACTTTCACCTAAACAGCATGGTTAACCAGCAGAATTGTCGTTATTGGGCTAATCAAAATCCGCAACAGTTACACGAAAGACCGCTGCACAGCCCAAAAGTAACGGTTTGGTGCGCTGTATCGCAAACTTGCATCATTGGCTTACTTCTTCGAAGACGGTAATGGTCGTGATGTTACCGTGAACTCAGAGCGCTACGTTGACACGATCATTAACTTCTTTCTCCCTGAATTACGACGGCGACGTGTTCCAATCCGACATGTGTGATTCCAGCAGGATGGGGCGACCGCCCACACAGCCCGAGCATCCATGGACGTTATTCGCCCTTTCTTCCCTCGTCACCTTATTTCCAGGTTTGGCGATGTTCATTGGCCTCCCCGGTCCCCAGATTTATCCATATGCGATTTTTTCTTATGGGGACACCTCAAGGCTAGAGTATACGCGAACAAGCCCCGAACTCTGGACGAATTGAAGGGCGAAATTCGCGTGGAAGTCGCCCAAGTTGAGAGAACGATGTTGGAGAGAGTCTACGCGAACTTAAAGAACGCCTCCAGCACTGCATCAACGATTTCGGCCACCACATGCCTGATGTCATTTTCCACACTTGACTGTCTCAAATGCTTTTTCGTTGTGAACCTGATCCCATCAATAAATTTGTTTTCGAGTAAAAATTAACTATTTTATGATTTTTTTAAAACCGTCCATCCTCTCTGCAGCACCCTGTATATACACAGTGCGACAAATTATTTTTGAGACTAGGCCTATAAAATGGGATACAGACAACATCTTTTCGTACTTATGATTTTATTTATTCAATATAATCTCTTTTTGCGTCAGTACACTTGTTACATCGATTTAAAAGTGATTCAAATGCCTGATCCAGCTCATTTTGTGGTATTGCCTCTAGTACCCGTGTTGAAGCTGTTTTGATGGTCGGAATGTCTTCGAAAAGGCATCCTTTCAACTTTAATTTCAATTTAGGACATAAATAAAAGTCACATGGAGCCAAATCAGGTGAATATGGCGGATAATTAAGCACACAAACCCTATTTCGGGCTTTGGCGAATAATTAGGGAATTGTGAGATGGCGCGTTATCGTGCAAGAGCGACCAACTGTCTGGATCTTGATATTCGGGACGGATACGGCGGGTTCTGGCCATCAAACGCTTCGAAACTTGGAGATAGTAGTTGCCAGTAACAGTTTGACCAGGTGGGACGAATTCCTTATGGATAATTCTTTTGCTATCGAAGAAGGTGGTTAACATTGTCTTGATTTTTGAAGCCACTTTTCGCGTTTCTGGCTTGTGGTGAATTTTTCGACTTCCAGTCCGTACTTTGACGCTTGGTTGTGGGATCGTACTGAAAGCACCATGTTTCATCACCCGTAACAATCGATTTCAGAAAGTTTGGATCATTTCTGCCGGCTGCAACAACTTCTCTGGAATTGGCAACTCTGATTGACAAAGTGTGTGGAACAAATTTAGCACAGACTTTTGCTTTGTACAAATCCTCGTGAAGAATGGTCCAAATAGTCTCTCGATTGATGTTCAGCGCCTCTTCCATCATTTTCATTGAAGCGTTGCGATCATTTGCAACAAAATCGCGTACTTTTCCAATCATTTCTGGTTTTCGAATTGAAATTGGCCTTACCGTATGTTCGTCATCTTCTAGTGATTCTCTACCATTTAAAAATCGTTTGTGCCACACGAAAACATTTGATCGACTTATACAGGCGTCGCCATATACTGCATCAACCGGAATGTTTCTGCTGCACTTTTACCAAGCTTTGCGTTGAATTTACTCGTTGCTGAGATATGACTCCAGTCTTAAACACTATTTGTCACACTGTGTATATCTAAAAACAGTCCTAAATACGTGGGAATCAAGATAAATAATAGACTACCCAATCACAAAAAAACTATACGAATTTAAAACAAAGCTTTTTTTTTTTATATCGAAACAGCCGCGCAGGCAGAAGCCTAAATGCCGGAACACCGCGGCTGCTATGATGATCCCAAAGAAATTTTGTTAATACGATTTTTGAACTGCCTAAGGTTAGTAGAACTGGGAAAAGCTTCCTCTCGTAGTTTGTTCCACAATCTAGACACCCTCGGGACAAAGGAGCGGTCGTATCGGCCAGTTCTGGATGTACGAAGTTTGACACGGTTAGGATGGGACGCCGAAGTCAGGCGGGTCTGTCTGGCAGGCACATCGCGCGGCGGCATCATGGAAGAGAGCTCTGAGGAGCAAAGCCCGTTGGTGTAGCGATAGAAAAGAGCTAGATCGCCGACGGCCCGCCGGTGCGAAAGAGTCCCGAGACTGTATGTTAGAGAAGAGTCATCGATCAGTCGGACCGCCCTCCTCTGGACAGCATCGAGCATGGACAATGTAGTCGGGGCGGCAGCACCCCAAATGTGTGAGCAATACTCGAGGCTAGGCCTTATCTGGGCCTTGTATAGAGTGAGAAGGTCATGCGGAGAAAAGTACTTCTTAGCCCTAAACAAATAGCCTAGCTTTTTCCCAGCAGCTGCAGCTATTGAAGAGATGTGTTCGTGCCAGATCAGGTCCTCGGTGATCTGGACTCCGACCAGCCGAAATGAATGGCTCTTTGGTAGAACTCGACCGTCCATCGAAACTGTATGAGCGCTAGGACGCTTTTTGTTCGTCAAAGTACAGTACTGTGTTTTGGAAGCATTGAACTGTACAAGATTGTTGCGTCCCCAAGCAGTGATAGCCTCCAGGTCTCTTGTCAGAGAAGAAGTCGTCGCTAGTCTTCTTTTTTCCAGCTCAGCGGCAGAGATCGGCTTGTCACTCTGAATTCCTGCATGTAGAGTGCTGTCATCAGCGAAGCTGTGGATTGGGTTGATCGTGCAGGAAAGGAGGTCGTTGATATGTAAGAGAAACAGTGTTGGAGCCAAGACCGATCCCTGGGGAACACCCGCGTTGACGTTGTGGGATGAAGAGGAGAATCCGTCAATTACGACGGATATCTTGCGGCCAGAGATAAAGTCAGCCACCCATCTGCAAAGCTTTTCTGGGAGGCCGTAGGATGGAAGTTTGCTCAAGAGGGCAGCGTGCCACAGCTGATCGAACGCTTTCGTGATGTCAAGAGCAACGACATGAGCCTCACCATGAGACTGGATGAGTTTACTCCACAGTTGCGTGACGTAAGCTAGGAGGTCCCCTGTGGATCGTTGGTGCCGGAAACCGTACTGCCTGTCGCTAATCAAGCTGTGACGTTCGAGGTAGTCCAGAAGCTCGCGATTTATGCACCTCTCCATCACTTTACTTATAACAGAAAGCAGAGCTATATGCCTGTAGTTGTAAGGGTCGGTTTTAGATCCTTTTTTTGGGATGGGCTGTACATGAGCAAATTTCCAGTTTTCTGGGAAGGTGCCGGATTCATAAGATATCTGGAAGAGACGCGAAAGAACTGGAGCAAGCTCAGCTGCACATCTCTTCAGTACAATGGCAGGAATCAAGTCCGGACCACACGCTTTGTTGATGTCGAGCGACAAGAGCACTCGTCTTACGGTCTTATGCCTGAATGTTACCTCCCGCATAGTGTGGGGAACCCTTTGAATTGACGGCAATTGGGCGTTGGTGGGGACGTCCATGGTGGAGTTGGCAGCAAAGATCTTGGCAAGCACTTCCGCCTTGGCCTTTGAGTCGAATACAATAGTTCCATCCTGACACGTAAGTGGTGGAAGGCTACTGTGTGAGAAGTTCTTTTCAATCTGCTTGGCCAGCGTCCAGAAAGACCGACTGCCATTGCGCTGCGACATTACCCTGTGCCTAACTTTTATATCATGCTGGGTTTTGGCATTGCGAACCGCTTCGTTATATTTGTTTCTGAACTCGACGTCGGCTTGTCTGTTGTCTACAGTGGGGTTTTGTAAATAGGTTCTGTGGGCCTTGATCTTCTGCTGGCGAGCAGTGTCACACGATTTGTTGAACCAGCCGTTGGACCCTGGTTTAGGAACTTTCACTGTGTGAGGGATGTATTCCTCCATTCCGACGTGGATAATTTCGGTTATTGAAGAACAGACAGTCGACGCATCCGCGTCAGTGAAACAGACATCTCTCCAAGGAAAGCTAGAGAAGAAGTCTCTGAGCCCCTCCCAGTCGGCATGTCCGTAATGCCAAGTTTTGCGGCCTGTGCGAGTTTCTGCGGCCACAGCGGCTTCTGACCGAAACCTAACCTCCACAACACCGTGATCTGAGTTACCCAGGGGGGACAGGACGGCAGTGCTGTAAGGGGCAGGATGCGTGGTCAGAAAGAGATCCAGCAGGCTACTGGCGTGTGATGAGACGCGGGGGAAAAAAGTAGGGCTCGTCACCAGCTGGGTCAGCCCTTGAGTAAGAGCGAACGCTTCGACTGCACGACCTGCTGCATCGGTCTTATTTGAGCCCAACCAAAGCTCATTATGGGCATTGAAATCACCGAGAAGAACTACCTCTGAAGCGGGGTGATTGATGTTCAGGAAGTCGATCTGGACGGCGAGGTATTCGAGTAGGTCATCACAGTTACGGTTCGAGGGAGAGCGATAAAGGCAGCAAATAAATTTGGGTGATGTTTTGGAGTTGAGGCGAAGCCACAGAATGTCCTTCCGGTCTGATTCCAAAGAAAGATCCCTGGAGCAGGAAAGACTGCTGCGGACAAAAGCCACAACTCCCCCGTTCTTTCTCAGATTGGAGTGCACCTCGTAGTTTGGGAAGTTGAGATAGTTAATCGGTGCAGCCTCTGAGATTTTTGTCTCCGCCAAGAAAAGCACGGCGGGACGATTGGATTGCAGGTAGTGATGAACAGCATCAATGTTGCTGTTGATCCCGCAGATGTTCGAAAAACAAATTTTATCTTCGATGTTGTTCCCTCGAGCCCACCCTCCACCCGGACATTCCGAGAGTGGAGTGAGTTTACGTCCGGAGTTTTTAGTGCTCGAGGGATCCATCATCATTAATTTCTTTGTTTTGGTAGATAACCGACTGCATAGCTTAGGTGTGGAAACATGCGGACATTTATAAGACACCCTGGGAAAAGCTAGCGGGTGGTACTGCCTCGGTCGACTGGTCCTTGTCTACCACCTTCTTTTTACGTATTAGTGATGTTAAATAGACCTAAAGTGGCCCGTTGGCGGACTTGTACCGCCACCCGGCAATCGGTACTGAGGTATTCCTTAACGCGTGCGCAATCACTTGGACGGGAAGAAGTTGTATACTGGATACAACGACTTCCGGAACAAGCATTTGCCACGGCCCTCGCTCAGTAGGGGGTAGGGGGTAAAGCTTCTTAAAAAAGATTATTACTGAGTCATCCAGTGCCTTTGAGACACTATTTTGTCCCTGTTGCACTTGTTTATTTGTATCGTATATATAGTTTATTGTTGTTGTTTATTGTTATTGTTTATATTGTTTATTATATCATGTCCTCCCCCCTACTGAGCGAGGGCCGTGGCAAATGCTTGTTCCGGAAGTTGTTGTATCCAGTATACAACTTCTTCCCGTCCAAGTGATTGTGCACGCGTTAAGGAATACCTCAGTACCGATTGCCGGGTGGCGGTACAAGTCCGCCAACGGGCCACTTTAGGTCTATTTAATATCACTAACATGTAAAAAGAAGGTGGTAGACAAGGACCAGTCGACCGAGGCAGTACCACCCGCTAGCTTTTCCCAGGGTGTCTTATAAATGTCCGCATGTTTCCACACCTAAGCTATGCAGTCGGTTATCTACCAAAACAAAGAAATTAATGATGATGGATCCCTCGAGCACTAAGAACTCCGGACGTAAACTCACTCCACTCTCGGAATGTCCGGGTGGAGGGTGGGCTCGAGGGAACAACATCGAAGATAAAATTTGTTTTTCGAACATCTGCGGGATCAACAGCAACATCGATGCTGTTCATCACTACCTGCAATCCAATCGTCCCGCCGTGCTTTTCTTGGCGGAGACCAAAATCTCAGAGACTGCACCGATTAACCATCTCAACTTCCCAAACTACGAGGTGCACTCCAATCTGAGAAAGAACGGGGGAGTTGTGGCTTTTGTCCGCAGCAGTCTTTCCTGCTCCAGGGATCTTTCTTTGGAATCAGACCGGAAGGACATTCTGTGGCTTCGCCTCAGCTCCAAAACATCACCCAAATTTATTTGCTGCCTTTATCGCTCTCCCTCGAACCATAACTGGGATGACCTACTCGAATACCTCGCCGTCCAGATCGACTTCCTGAACATCAATCACCCCGCTTCAGAGGTAGTTCTTCTCGGTGATTTCAATGCCCATAATGAGCTTTGGTTGGGCTCAAATAAGACCGATGCAGCAGGTCGCGCAGTCGAAGCGTTCGCTCTTTCTCAAGGGCTGACCCAGCTGGTCACGAGCCCTACTTTTTTCCCCCGCGTCTCGTCACACGCCAGTAGCCTGCTGGATCTCTTTCTGACCACGCATCCTGCCCCTTACAGCACTGTTGTCCTGTCCCCCCTGGGTAACTCGGATCACGGTGTTGTGGAGGTTAGGTTTCGGTCAGAAGCCGCTGTGGCAGCAGAAACTCACACAGGCCGCAAAACTTGGCATTACGGACATGCCGACTGGGAGGGGCTCAGAGATTTCTTCTCTAGCTTTCCTTGGAGAGATGTCTGTTTCACTGACGCGGATGCGTCGACTGTCTGTTCTTCAATAACCGAAATTATCCACGTCGGAATGGAGGAATACATCCCTCACACAGTGAAAGTTCCTAAACCAGGGTCCAACGGCTGGTTCAACAAATCGTGTGACACTGCTCGCCAGCAGAAGATCAAGGCCCACAGAACCTACTTACAAAACCCCACTGTAGAGAACAGACAAGCCGACGTCGAGTCCAGAAACAAATATAACGAAGCGGTTCGCAATGCCAAAAACCAGCATGATACAAAAGTTAGGCACAGGGTAATGTCGCAGCGCAATGGCAGTCGGTCTTTCTGGACGCTGGCCAAGCAGATTGAAAAGAACTTCTCACACAGTAGCCTTCCACCACTTACGTGTCAGGATGGAACTATTGTATTCGACTCAAAGGCCAAGGCGGAAGTGCTAGCCAAGATCTTTGCTGCCAACTCCACCATGGACGTCCCCACCAACGCCCAAGTGCCGTCAATTCAAAGGGTTCCCCACACTATGCGGGAGGTAACATTCAGGCATAAGACCGTAAGACGAGTGCTCTTGTCGCTCGACATCAACAAAGCTTCTGGTCCGGACTTGATTCCTGCCATTGTACTGAAGAGATGTGCGGCGGAGCTTGCTCCAGTTCTTTCGCGTCTCTTCCAGATATCTTATGAATCCGGCACCTTCCCAGAAAACTGGAAATTTGCTCATGTACAGCCCATCCCAAAAAAAGGATCTAAAACCGACCCTTACAACTACAGGCCTATAGCTCTGCTTTCTGTTATAAGTAAAGTGATGGAGAGGTGCATAAATCGCGAGCTTCTGGACTACCTCGAACGTCATAGCTTGATTAGCGACAGGCAGTACGGTTTCCGGCACCAACGATCCACAGGGGACCTCCTAGCTTACGTCACGCAACTGTGGAGTAAACTCATCCAGTCTCATGGTGAGGCTCATGTCGTTGCTCTTGACATCACGAAAGCGTTCGATCAGCTGTGGCACGCTGCCCTCTTAAGCAAACTTCCATCCTATGGCCTCCCAGAAAAGCTTTGCAGATGGGTGGCTGACTTTATCTCTGGCCGCAAGATATCCGTCGTAATTGACGGATTCTCCTCTTCATCCCACAACGTCAACGCGGGTGTTCCCCAGGGATCGATCTTGGCTCCAACACTGTTTCTCTTACATATCAACGACCTCCTTTCTTGCACGATCAACCCAATCCACAGCTTCGCTGATGACAGCACTCTACATGCAGGAATTCAGAGTGACAAGCCGATCTCTGCCGCTGAGCTGGAAAAAAGAAGACTAGCGACGACTTCTTCTCTGACAAGAGACCTGGAGGCTATCACTGCTTGGGGACGCAACAATCTTGTACACTTCAATGCTTCCAAAACACAGTACTGTACTTTGACGAACAAAAAGCGTCCTAGCGCCCATACAGTTTCGATGGACGGTCGAGTTCTACCAAAGAGCCATTCATTTCGGCTGGTCGGAGTCCAGATCACCGAGGACCTGATCTGGCACGAACACATCTCTTCAATAGCTGCAGCTGCTGGGAAAAAGCTAGGCTATTTGTTTAGGGCTAAGAAGTACTTTTCTCCGCAGGACATTCTCACTCTATACAAGGCCCAGATAAGGCCTAGCCTCGAGTATTGCTCACACATTTGGGGTGCTGCCGCCCCGACTACATTGTCCATGCTCGATGCTGTCCAGAGGAGGGCGGTCCGACTGATCGACGACTCTTCTCTAACAGACAGTCTCGGGACTCTTTCGCACCGGCGGGCCGTCGGCGATCTAGCTCTTTTCTATCGCTACACCAACGGGCTTTGCTCCTCAGAGCTCTCTTCCATGATGCCGCCGCGCGATGTGCCTGCCAGACAGACCCGCCTGACTTCGGCGTCCCATCCTAACCGTGTCAAACTTCGTACATCCAGAACTGGCCGATACGACCGCTCCTTTGTCCCGAGGGTGTCTAGATTGTGGAACAATCTACGGGAGGAAGCTTTTCCCAGTTCTACTAACCTTAGGCAGTTCAAAAATCGTATTAACAAAATTTCTTTGGGATCATCATAGCAGCCGCGGTGTTCCGGCATTTAGGCTTCTGCCTGCGCGGCTGTTTCGATATAAAAAAAAAAAAAAAAAAAATGTCACGTTTGTAAAAGTGAAAACTTCATGTATTTCTTATTGTTGACTTTTGACACATTTCTATATTATCTTTATGATCCCTGAATGAATATAATAACGTTTGTAAGGTCATAAAAATGGTCATTCTCAATTCGTGACAACACGGTTGAAAATTATTCTTTTTTTTGAAGGTACAGAGTGTCTAAATTAAAATTCAAACCTTTCCCGTACAAGACCCTGAAGAGTAGTTTAGGAATCCAATATACTCAGTGACACTAGAAGTGTTACTCCCAGAAAAAATAATGTCTTCAAGTTGTTTTTTTGGCAACATAATGAATATATTTATAGCATGCGGTGGCAACAATGTCAACCTTTTACCTTTGTTAAAATGTTATCTCTTAGTTTTTGCGAAGAAATCAGTTTCTGAGAACTGAGTAGTACAGATATTTTTAGTTATTGCCCTTTTATTTACTAGTGTTAAGCATAACAAAATGCTTTGAGTTCGAAGACGTCCAAATTATCACCATGTTAGTGACTTTGACAGGGGTAGAACTATTGTCTATCGAGATGTTGGTTTTTCCTATAGCGAAATTGTTAATTGTACTGCAATGACGGTAATGCGTGTGTGTCGTGTGTGGATAGAAGAAGGTTACTATGCGTACACTCTATCGCCGCATTGGAGCCTTTTTTCATACCATCCACGGTTAGTGCTTTCTCTGACTACGGATCACTGTCGTGAACGTTTGAAGTGGAGCAGAGAACGGCAAAATTAGGAGGCAGAACGGCATATTGTCATCTTCAGCGACGAATCGCGATACCGGCTAGGTACGCACGATGGTCGTAGAAGGGTAAGACGCCGCCGTGAAGAACGGCGTGATATTGGATTTGCTGTTGAGAGGCATGTGCTCAGAACTGTTGGAGTAATGGTTTGGGGGGTACCCTTCTCTTTGTTCAAGGCAATATGACTGCTGCGCGTTATGTTGATGATGTCCTACATACAGCTTGGACACAACCATACATCGAGCATCTCATTTTGTCGATGCCTAGACGTATAAAGGAGTGTATTCAGCTGCGGGGTCGCCCAACATATTTTTAATTTTTTTTTTATTAATTGTCAATAAAATTTCGTGAGAATGTTACCGTCTCATTCTTTATGTAAGACCACCTCATTGTCAAAAAATCATGTTGTAGAAATCATTTTTCGGGGTGCAACACATCTAATGTCACCGAGTATAATTACAAAAGAACAAAAGGCATAACCATAAGCTAAACAGAGTGCCTTTGAGATATAAGACAGGCATAAGCGATATAGTCGTTAAACGGCGATCAGACCACAATGTTATGACCACTTTTGCCGTTATATCAATGCAAAATCCGATATTTACGACTAGAATGGTGGCCATTAAAAAACGCCGAATAAAAGTGGCGCTGCCTGCAGCTCTACAGTTTGCAAATCTGCCCCTAGCAACCATATTAAGTTTCATAAAGTTAATTCCCGAACGGCTGCTGCTGCTGCGGTGGATTTTTTCTTTTTGCGGTGCGGAAAATCGTGCACAAGCTTTTCTAGGGTACCAAAAAACTATTGAATAAATTGTGAAAGAAAAAAAATACATGCTGCTTAGCGGCAGCATAACGCTAACCGGCAACCGGCATAACGTGAATATGCATAAGCCAGGATATATCTTTTAGCTCAGAAAGGATGTAGATCCTATATGACCTACATACATATTGTTATGGCTCTGTACATTAGTTGAATTACACTGATAAACACAGGATCTGTGACATGACAATTTGTGGGTGTAACTTATGTATTTTGAGACCCTTAAATCAAATCTAAAAACAGAATTTTTCTATCACCCACAGATGTTCGGTAACATCTACTTTTATGAGTTACAATACGTAACACCTCATATTGCTGCATTTCTCGGCGTTTATGCGATGACGCACATATATATATATATATATATAGGTGAAAAATTAAAGCTTCCGCCTTTTGTTGGGTACTTCGACAAAAATTTAAGCAAAGAGGACTCTTTATACTTTTTTTATTCTCTCTAGCCTCAGGCCGGTTTCTCAATTTTAGGTCATACCATAAGCTAGGGATTAAAATCAACTTGGTGAAACAGATGAAAACAAGGGTAATCAGCATCTCAGACAATAGATAGATAGATAGATAGATAGTCTTTATTGTCTTTTGGTCATAAATAGCTATGACATAAGACTTGTCAACATTACATATACAATACATGTATGCGATATGCAAAAAAGAACAGGTAGTTAATTGAAACAGTAATTGAGATAATAAATAATAAACAAATAAATAAATAAAATAGGAGTCATTACAAACACAAACAAATTCTTAGTGACATCAAACAAACATGAAAAAAAAAATCAATTTTAAATAAATAAAAACAATTGAGCACTTAAAATGTCTAGAAGAGGAGCAATAAATAGACTGTTTCTTTTCCGTTAAGCTTAATAAATAAATAAAAAGAATAAATACTTTCCACACTTCAAATTTACGTAAACTATCAAAACTGTTCATCAATAATGGTTATCCGAAGTGTCTGATTAACAAGATCTTATTTAGTTCACCTCCCAATATTTTGCCAAACTCTAATGATACAAGTAATAGTCTCACAACCCCTAATAACAGAACTGATAGAATTCCCAACAACAACATCAATTCAAACAGTACAAGCACCAATCCCAATTCCAGACCTGGTTTTGCTGTCCTACCCTATATCAAGGAACTGACCCCTAAGCTGATCAGATTGTGCAGTCCTTTGAACTTTCGAATTGCTTGCAAGTCCGTCCTCACTATAAACTGCATTTTTTCAAAAATGAAAAACAAAGTCCCGCTGCTTGGCTTTACCAACACTACTCTATCAATTCCAACAATTGCAACCAAATATACATAGGTCAGACCTCCAGATCTCTTAAAGGAAGGATTACATCACACAAAAGTGATTCTAAGCTTCATCCTGAAAGATGCGCTCTAGCATCTCACGTTAACACAACATGGCACTCTATGAATTACACAAGTATCAAAGTTCTTGATAAAGAAAAACACTTATCCACACGTTTATTCCTGGAAATGTCCCACATTTTCATGAATAACAACTGTATCAACAAAAAGACAGATGTTAAGCAACTGAGTGTCATTTACTCATATTTGCTAAACTGCGAAAAATTGGAACATTTACATATCTCCCCAAATTTTGACTCCTCACAACCATAAATGGAATCTGTTTCTTGGTCTATTCCACCAATAAACTTCATTCCATTCAAATCTTAATAATTTTCTTCTCACGATTTAATAATAATTGTTAATTTAATTGCCCATTAATAAAATATAGTTAATTCAACTGCCTCTGGTCGGTTTAACAATTTCTTACATAACACATTCTGAAAATCACACCATCTGAAGTGATTTGGCAACGTAGCACACGCCCACAAAACAATTCGTTCCATCTTTCTACACAGACATTGACAACCTTCGGCCTTCTGTCAAAGGGTTCATCTCACTCATTATTCCATGTCCACCATTTTGTGCAATCATCAAGTGGCTTCACGATGTTCTAAATGTTCTAAAAATTTTTAATCTGTTTTTAATTTGTTCTTGTCACACAGTTGTGTGTATTTTATATAATTTTGACCATTGTACCATCTGTCCAGCTTTCACCATGTTACTGGGTGTTTCCCTCATCCTGAACGTAAACAACAATTAGCAACATCCTCACATACCACTGTAAAATCAAATTCAAGCGGATAACCAAATGGAAATGGTATTTACCATTTTGGGTTGGTATTTACCAATCCGTTCAAGCGAGTGTAGTTATCAGTTTGGTTATAAGATCCGTGACGTCACGAATCAGCTGTTATATGTCATAGTTATCACCGCAAAATTGTGGTATTTACCCAACTCAAGAGTAGTTTTATATTTCTGGTTATTATTTAAAATGTGACAAGTTAGAATTTTGCCGGGTATTGGATATTGTTATTGTACTTCAGCTTCATTTTTGAGAAAAATGATACAGGCTGACTTCAGTTTTACCATAAAGTGGAGCACCTCATTAGTTGTACTCATTACGGTTGTTGGGGACACTTTAAATGTAGTTCCAATGCTTAACAAAGTATCCTGTGTAGCCATATACCACAAGAATATTAAAATATGGCCATATAAACTCACTAGATGATATCCACCTGTATACGGTTTTGCTAATTTCTTTTTTCATCATTTCTGCTGAATCAATAAATGTTTTCTTTGACATGCGGAAAAATTTAGAGAATTGAAAGTTATCATAGCTACAAAGCCATGGTTCCATCATTAAAAAAAATCTGAAAAAAACATTTCTCCCATGAATATTATGAAAGGTTTCTTATTTAAACTTTCCATATACAGTTGTAGACGAAAAAGCACCGATTATTAAGTGATAATAAAAATAATCAGAGATTATATACGCGCTTTTCTAAAATAAACAACTTGCAACAAAACCGCGGTTAAAACCAACGCGTTCAAGCGATTCGTGTAACTGACGTCATCAATCCGTGTGTCATCTTGAACCATATTATAACCGCGGCACATAACACAGAAATTTTGGTTATTCGCTTGGATTTGATTTAAGTTACGTCAATTTAAATTCATTTTACACTATTGTTGCTACTGTTATCAATGTAATTGCAGCTCCTGATGATGATGGCAAAGTCCATTGAAAGCTAGAGAGAATAAAAAAAAGTATAAAGGGTCCTCTTTGCTTAAAAATTTTTGTCGAAGTACCCAACAAAAGGCGGAAGCTTTAATTTTTCACCTAACTGGTCTAGACGACAATGACCACGTCTCAAGTTATATATATATATACAGGGTGACTTCGAAGTTGAGTCATTTATTTTAACAGTGAGTAAATCTGATCAAAAGAAATGTTTTTTCCTTTACCATTTTTCTGGTAAAATTAAAGTAACAAAGTTATAGCCCTTTGGAAGTTTGAGTACCGCCCTGTCTCAATAATAATATTATGTTCTCGTGTTTGGCGACAACGGATATAATCCGCCTTATCGGTTCATCGCATCGGAGACAAAAAAGCGAAAGAATTTGGAACGATGTTTTTACAATTATTTTATTCATTTGTATACAGTCAGTGTCAGTCGGTATCGCGTGAGTGAATAGTTGTGTCTGTTGCGTGGCTCAAACGAAATAAAGAATGGCACATGTTTATGCGGATCGGTTTCCCAATCGAGAGCAACCAACCCCTCGTGCCTTTGTTAATGTAGTACAACGGGCTCGTGAATCAGGTGACGGCATGCCGGTGCTCTCCAAGACCTCACGATCAAATACAGGTCCGCACTGAAATACTTGTCGGGAGGATACTTTATAAAACAAGGTAAAATTTTTTTTTAATTTTTTTTTTTTATTTTTACACACATATTTTGGTTTATCTTCCTTCTACAATCATTATCTGAAAATTAATGACTCAACTTCAAAGTCACCCTGTATATATATATATATATATATATATATATCGTTTTTAGTTTATTGCGATCGAGACTAGCTTTATGGACAATGCCTAGAAATTGTGTAAATAGTGCGAACAGTTTTTGTTATGTTTGCGGAGAGCTAACTTTTAAATCCCAAAAACCTACTTTTACTCCCCTTGTGTTGAAGGCATTAGAACTTTATTTTGGAATTAAAATTGACGATCAAGATAAACTATGGCCCCTCATATATGTTGTAAGTCTTGTATAACGTTTTTAACAGGTTGGTTAAGAGGCGATAATCGTAAAATGTCCTTTGCGGGATCAATGGTTTGGGGAGAACCGAGAGACCATACTACTGATTGCTATTTTTGCCTCACAAATATTAAAGGTATTGGACCAAAATCGAAACATACTTTCAAGTATTTTAATTTACCATCAGCTTTGCGGCCCGTTAAGCATAGTGATGAACTTTCTGTCCCAGTTCCACCAGAATCTTGGTCTTTGGATGAAAAAGTCGAATCCACGGATTCTGAAAGTGATGGTACAGAAAGCGTAAACATTTCCGATCTTTCGTATGACCTGCCAGGATGTTCAACAGCGCCGCATTTGATCACACAGGGCGCACTTAATGACTTAGTTCGAGAATTAAATCTGTCAAAATCCCAGTCAGAACTTTTAGCGTCAAGATTAAAAGGATGGAATCTTCTCCACGGTGATGTTAACATTACTTTTTATCGAAAAGGGCAACAAGACCTCACAAACTGTTTCCGTCAGGAAAGGGAGTTGATATATTGCTCCGATGTTAACAATTTGTTTGACGCGTTAGGACAGAAACATGATCCAAATAATTGACACCTGTCCATTGATTCCTCTGAGCTTAGTTTGAAAGCGGTATTGGTACACAACGGTAATAAATATTCATCTGTATCTATAGCGCACGCAGTTCGTATGAAAGAATCGTTTGAAAATATGCGAGCTGTGTTAGAGGATATCCGTTATAATGAATATGGATGGGCCATATGTGCAGATTTAAAGGTAATAGTCCTTCTTCTTGGAATGCTACTGGGATTTACCAAATATTGTTGTTTTCTTTGTGAATGGGACAGTCATGCGCGAGATCGTCATTATGAACAGAAGGAGTAAGCCACTACGTACAGGTATTAACTCCGGGCCTAAAAAACATTGCTCATGAACCATTAGTTGATCCCAAAAACGTGCTGCTTCCACTACACCTTTGCATATTAAGTTGGGACTGATGAAAAATTTTGTGAAAGCTATGGATCGAAATGGAAGAGGGTTTCTGCATTTAAAACAAACATTTCCGAGACTTTGTGAGGCAAAAATTAAAGAGAGCATATTTGTGGGTCCACTAATACGGAAAATCGTGAAGGATGATGTATTTGACAGTGCTCTAAATGAAACTGAATTACGAGCTTGAAATGCTTTTAAATCAGTTACTGCAAATATTTTAGACAATGTGAAGGTGGACAATGATAATGATATTGTGAGTGAACTAATTGATGCTTATAAAGGAATGGGATGTAACATGTCTATAATAATTCACTTTTTGGATTCTCATCTCGATTTTTCCCGGAAAATTTAGGTGCGGTAAGTGATGAACATGGTAAACGGTTCCACCAAGACATTTTTGCTATGGAAAAACGGTATCAAGGCAAATGGAGTGTCAATTTGCTTGCTGATTATTGCTGGACATTGTTAAGAGATACTTCAGTAAAACATCGACAACATTCTGAGATTAATGTTTATTCGAGTGTTTATTAGTACTCTTACACATATCCTTATATTTTACGCGTATAAGCCTTATTGCAAGAAAACCGTGGGTGATCGATTGCTATTTCCGGCTTTTTGGGTACTTTTTGCATAATAACCACCATGTTTTGTCCATGTCACAAAAAATTATTTAAGCTCATATTACATATTACTAATGTCCAAGATCGGAAAACGCTGATACTCGAAATGTTTGTTTAAAGGAGAAAAAGTTACAAATATACTGCCTTTTTACATTTGATGGCACATTACTTTTTTCGACTTTGGACGCAGAAACAAATAATAGGCAATACTTTAATGTGTTACCGAAACACCTTGAACAGAGAGCGATTTTTTTTTTTAAATTTGACAGTATTATTTATGTTTTTATAAACAAAAATGAAAGTGAATCAATGCTATATTGGGGGAGCTGTAAAAGGATTAAGTCCCTCCTAATATTTAAGTTATTTATATCACTTACTTCCCTGAATAGAATCCACGCATGTCGCCTGTATAGAGACCGCATTTCTAGAGCGAATCTCGTATTTCATGTCTATAAAGGGTCACAGCGTTAACATTACTTTTAAGACTAATTTCGAAAAAAAAATTATTTTGGCTCAATGCCTTGCCATTAACTTCCTTCCAGCGACCAACTGCTCGTATTATTGAAGACTTCAAAGATTCCCCGTTCCTTTAGATATGTAATTTGATTGTAGTGCTTAAAAAAGATTATTTTTTATATTCATTACAGTGAAGTTCTCAGAGTCAAATCTGACCATTTTGCCCTCCGCGTATGTTCCGCAACATGCGCCTGGCACATGTTGTATCTCTAACTTGTTTAAATGAAATGTGTCGTCATGTTAGCCATTGTAAGTAAATTCGTTTCCTTGGGTGTTATACAGGGTGTTCAAGATAAGGATCCTATACATGAGGATGCCAATAACTGTGGAGAACCAGCTTAGGGTAAATTGGGCAAAATCTGCGTTCTTTGGGACGTATTTACATGCCGTTGACAAACTTGTAAAAACTTCATTCCGAGGTATTTGAGACAAACTAAAATGTGGCCAAATCGTTTTTATTTTTTTTTCTGACTTCATTTTAAGAGATATAAAAAAATGGAACTTTTTCATTGACACTACTACGTGGTGGTGTTTTTAGATTTGTTGCCCGACGTTTCGTTTTTGAGAAACCATCATCAACTTTGATTTTTTTATGGTCCGAAAAAAGTATACACTGTATGTACCTAATACCTTTTTATGCAAATTCAACGATGTATCACATGATACATTTATTTTCTTGGTTATAAGGAAAAGTGCATTTTTTTCTGTTTTTTTTTTTATTATATGTATATACATTATGTATATCGCTGGAGGGTCCAATCCACCTTCCGGGAAATCGCCGAGAAAGATACTCTAGAACTTGCCTAGAATTGTGTGCAGGAGCACCTTCTTGTTGAAACCAACAGCAACTAACAGGGGCCGTTCTGCAGTTGATGAGTTATGGTAAATGAATGGACTTAATATTTTGGTCCCTAGAATTACGAACCACATATTAAAACTAAAACGTTCTTGATGTCTGGATACTTGTTTAGCCCGGATTTTCTTGGGCCCAGCAATGAGTGTTGCGGCGATTGAAGATACGATTATTAGTGACCATACACTCGTCGGACCATATTATTTTTGAAGGGAAATTAAAATCTTCACATTGTCGTGTGTACCACTCACAAAATTGATAAGGTCGTTGGCTATCCCCTGGTCTAAGACTTGGCAAATCCTGAATTTATAAGGGTGATATCTATTTTTACGCAAAATAGGAGCTACACCAACATTTTTCTCAAATTTGCCTAGCTGATATCTCGAGAGTTCAAAGCAACTGATTGTAAAACTGAGTTTCCCAGAAAGATTCCTTTTTTCGAGACATACTTTTTGAATGAATCATATTCTTTTAAATTTCGAGCCAACTCTAAGAAAATGGACTTAACTTGGCTACCTTCTTTCGAAAAATTTATCAAGACGCAGTATTTTCAGTATTTTTGTAGCATAAAATGTGGCACGTCAGCATGTCGAATTTTTCTTCATTCAACAATACACAATAATAACGATACTGGGTGAGAGGTATTTACGTCAAGTCAAGCATTGTTTACAACGCCTACTTAAAGAAAAATAAAAACAAATCAGAAAAAATCCATCTTTCTGTATAATTAAGAAAATAAATTTAACATGTATTTAACATCATTGAATTCGTATAAAAGATCCTATTAGATACCGGGTGTATCTTTCCACCAGACAACGCCATGCATCAAGTTTATACAAAAAAAAACAAAAATAATCTTTTAAAAATATTTATGTTTTGTCAGAATAGAAAAACGCATCTTCTTAATCTAAAATGGCATCTTCTTAATCTAAAATGGCATACTATCTGCAAAGTGTTGGCAGTCGAAACTTTCCAAACGTTTCGCAACGATATCAGGAGACATCCTAGTCCGTCACATTGCAAATATAGTGGATACAACTTCAGAAACGATATTTAATCTGTTACTGTTACCTTGGCTAAAACTTTAGATCAACTTCTCTTACTCCGCAAAGGCAGTGTTTTGTATTGCATGCAATAAATAATGTACATAGGACTTAACACAAAGCAACATAGAGAATAAGCAAGTATAGTAGGTGGAGGTGTGCGAAATAGAGTTTCGCGACTGTAATATTGTCAAAGCAGAAATGCATAACTATATTCGTGGGGATAGGTATACTAGCGGTATCTTGTAAACGTGAGTAAGCAAGGGTAGGTAATTTCCTGTAATTAGCGGAAGGCAGAATACTAGATGCAAGTTGATGCTGAGTTAAATCATGGCCGTAGTAAATATCGCAAAAGAGGGAACAGTTTCATAGTAAAGATTCTGTTGTAGTGTAACCAAAAATATAGTGTCAAGCATACTCATACGATACTTTCGACGAATTCACGTTTCTTCTACAGACGTGTGTAGATAAAAATCGTTCACTTTTTACTTCAGTTGTTGGTGATATGAAATACAAAACAATCAAACATACTCTAGGGATTTCCATTACAAAATGTCAAATGCTATAACTTTATATACCCACACAAAAATAACAGGTATGACAGGGACAAAATGGTACACACATTTCAGAAATTTTTAACTTCATAAAATTATTTTTACCAAGGTAATTGAATAATTAAGGACGAAGCAGTAAAACAGAGCTTGAGAATTAGGACACGTTTGAATATCTCATAATATTTCAGCTACAGCCAAAAATGATCAGGAAGTCAAAAACATCAAAAATGTGTGAATTGCTTAAGGATGACAAAAATATAGTTCTTACTCCTTGATCTCTGCGTTGCCATGGAATTTTTAAAGTGAAATTGAAGGTGATTTGCCGAGTACTGTTGCCATGGCAAAAACTAAATCGCTACTGTTATGGAAAAAATGTTGTTACAGTACGAACTACACATAACGATTACTCACCCCAGTAAAGCAAATAGAATTTGTTAACCCTTGTACCGCCCCGTCACTGTAAACTACTTTAATTGCCAGCGACCCAGAAAGGACACTTGATGACAAATTATATCACTCTCGTTGAGAGTGAGCATGTAATAGGTATCTGTTTCGTTGCGTGCACAGCTAGTTCAAGTTTGGTAGAAGTTCAAAAACTTAGTAAATATTGAATATTTTCAAAATGATAAATAAGTTCTAATGAAAATGTAATTTTTCGTATTTCACAATATTATAAATGATACTTTTGAATGATACAATCAAGCGTACCCGAGACAACGAGACAAATGGTGAACTAAACGAGCCAAATATTTTTTAACTGTACTTTCGATGCACGATAAATGGTTATCACTTTGGTACAATAGTGCCATTCATAGTTATTAAACAATATTTTATTCGGGGAGCTGAATCTTTCTTTAATGCAATCTTTTACAAACTCATTGTGTTTTCTGTATCATATGAACTAAAGAGATTACTTACAGCTCCATCTACCTTTAGCAGACAGGTTCCCATAATCTCTGCCTGCAACGTTCGTTTATCAATTTATCATTCGTGTTTCCCAGTAGGCCAGGAGGCCGTGCGCCGTGCTCAACGGTACGGTTTGTCATCCTCTCTGGGCAATTAGCTGACACGTGACAGTTGATTGATATGCAATGGGTACAACTTGATAATTGCCTCTAAACAACTGTTCCGTATCTCTCTTTGTCTGAGAATAATACTGCACGGAGCACACGTTCTTCAAATGCCAGAGATTTAAAAGTTTTTGATCCTTGATTTTCTACAGACTCCGCCTATACCAGGGGTAATCCGTATAACGTTTACTTCCCAAGCGTATGCGAGGAATGATGTGATTTCTAAACTTTTCGATTTCAAGTTTAATAACCACGAAAACCTAGGTCACTCTGCAAAACTGCAACTACAACAGTCTTTGAGCGCAAGTAGTCAAACATGGAGTTTTTCAGGCTTCTGTACTCTGTTGTAGTCAAAATATTTTAGGGGCCAAACTTTTTGAAATTTTCAAGGCTCATTCTTTGGGTTGTATGAAAGCAGTAATTATACGAAACAGCATTTGTGTATCGAGTATTTTCAACTTCTATGTTTGTAAAATTTGAAAATAGGCATGAGAAGCCTCGAGATTTTCTTGTGTTTGTATCAATTTAAAAAAAAATTGGAACATTGTTATTACTAATGTAACATCGGAAACTTATCATGTTTGTGGTTTTTATGCTAATAAATCTGCATGTTTTTTTTACACCGAAGCTGCCACGCAGACAGAAGCCTAAATGCCAGGATACCGCGGCTGCTATGAGGGTCCCAAAGAAATTTTGTTAATCCGATCTTTGAACTGACTAAGGTTGGTAGAACTGGAAAAAACCTCTTGTAGATTGTTCCACAATCGCAACACTCTCGGGACAAAGGAGCAGTCGTATCGGCTAGTTCTGGATGTACGAAGTTCGACAGGGTTAGAATGGGTGGCCGAAGTCATGAGGGTCTTACTGGCAGGCATATTGCGCGACGGCATCATCAAGGAGAGCTCTGAGGAGCAAAGCCCATTGGTGGAGCGGTAGAAGAGAACTAGATCGCCGACTGCCCGCCTGTGCGAAAGGGTCCCGAGACTGTCTGTTAGAGAAGAGTCATCGATAAGTCGGACAGTCCTTCTCGGATCAGTATCGAGTATGAATAATGGAGTCGGGGCGGCAGCACCCCAAACGTGTGAGCAATCCTCTAGGCTTGGTCTTATCTGTATAGGTCAAGTGGTTTTTTCTCAGCAGCTGTCGCCATTGACGAGAAATGCTCGTGTCATATCAAGTCCTCGCTGATCTGACTCCGACCAGCCGAAATGAACGGTTCTTTGCCAGAACTCTATTCATCGAAACCGGATGAGCGCTAGGATGCTTTTTGTTCGTCAAGGTACAGTCCTGTGTTTTGAAAGCATTAAACTGTACAAGATTGCGCCCCCAAGCAGTGATAACCTCCAGGTCTCTGGTCAGAGAGGAGGTCACTGCTAGTCTTCTTTTTTCCACCGGCAGAGATCAGCCTGTAGCTAAGAATTGCTGCATGTAGAGTGCTGTCATAAGCAAAGCAGTGGATTGGGTTAATTGTACCGTTCTTACAGATCTTTTAGCTACCAGGTGGCCTGTTGAGTTGACTGTTTACTAACGTTTCGGCAATCTTCTGTATGATCTGTTCGATCTTTTGACTCATACTCTTTAGTTTATTTCCTTATCCCCAATTTACCAGCGGACATCTCAATAAAACATAATCCTCGTGTGTTTGCAACAGTTGGGGTTGAGGTTTTATATCATTTCGCTCAAAAACACAAATTTCAGGTGCACCCTTCAGCATTTATTTTAGTCGCTGGTCATGGAAGAACTTCTAGTCAGTGAGGTCGTGTGATATAATCTCTACATAAATTCCGCTCCCACACTTCTAAGCCCTCTAACCTATTTACTTTTTGTTCTAGGTAAGTTCTACAATAGGGTAGACGTGGACGCTACGATTCCGCTGTCCACTGCGATAGCGCGGCAGTAATTCTCTGAAAAAGGTAGGAACTAACAACGTGTGTCGGCGGAAAACGTGTGAGTAGTTTTCTTGGCTGAATCGCCGTAAAATTACCATTTAAACGCTAGTTTGCGAACGGAGAAACTGGGCCAACGTGCCGAGTTTACTTTCACGGCACTCCAAGCCGCACGGCTTCTCCCGGTCATCGATGTTACTAGTACGGGATGTTGAAGAAAAACGTCAGAAGCTCAGGCTTGTTAGTTTATTTTACCAATTTGCAATTTCCGAAGGGTCGATTGCAGTTTTGTTGCTTCACATTCTAGAATCTAGAGGCTCAAAGCCGCGAAAACGGTGGTTGGTGCATTTTAGGTATCCTTCGTAAGTCTACTTTGAAAACATGGGAGAAAGATTCAACTAATGATTGAACTGTTTGACTGTATGGTCCTTTTTATTTTTGAAAAATCGCTTCGATTAGACGATGCAAGGCTACCAAAATTTTCGAACATAACAGTTTTTATTAGCAAAAATCATATGTGAAAGCTTTTAACATTCAAAACTCGGTTCAAAAATGACTATCGCTATGTAGGATTCAGGAATTTTCTTCTCTCAGACCCGTGAATCTTCCCATTTTTCTGTAGCGGAAAGCTTTCATAGCAACTCTCAGGCAGAATATATCGACAATATTGCTCTGTCGGCCTTTCTTGCCTGAAGTGTGAGATTCTCTAGAAGCGACTGACTAAAACCCCTGGTTCGCTACACATCCTTCCACGGTAATGCTTGCAGCATTTTTTCATGGTGGGTAGCAATGGCAAAGCTGATTTTAATATCTGGATTGAGAGTTCTAATCCATACACCATGATCAGCTGTATCCCATAGGTATCTACTGAGATCTAGCAGAAAGCACCTCTCTTTCATTGTCTCTACCTTCGACGCCCTTTTACTGCTCATGCCTATTGAAAAACATCGAAAATGACAAATTATGTTTCTTGGATGTTATATGACATTTACATTACCAAAAACGATGTCACTCATTTTCGTCGATCTGTCGGTCGGTCTATCTCTCTGTCTATCTGTCCGCTAATCCTTGCCCCGTCTCTACCTTGGACCGCTCGGATTTTGATGAGATTTTCACACGAGTTAACCACTGTTCCAAGGACAGAAGATCTTTGTGGTATTTTCAAAATCGGTCCATGAACGGCAAAAAACAAAAAATAAATAGGTATCAAAAAGCTCTATAAAATGCAAAGTATTTAGGGATTTTAAATGAAACCAGAAACCCTCTGAATGTTTTCTTTGTCGATAGTTTAAACCACAGATGTTGAAGAAATATTCTACTTATCTTTCGACCACCTTGATGCTTTCATTCTTGGGTCCGGAAACATGAGGATAAATTAGCGGGACAACGGGATTAGTTTTAGGAGTTACAGTGTTCGATGTAGTTATTCAGAAGATACATTACTTCTTCAGGAACAATATTCAACCGGATAGATGGTGCTGCCACTTATGAGTAGTTCGCAAAAAACAGTACACCGACATCTACGTGATTAGCAGGAAGCGTAGGGGCTTCCTGGCATCTCTGGAAAGATAGCTCGTTCCATGAATGGACAAGTTTCGTCCACCATCGAGGGTGGCTCATCAATCAAGGAAACACTAAATGCTGACCATGCTACCAGCTTTAGAGTACTAACAAAAGTTGAATAAACTCAACACAGGCTGAATAGGAGCCGTTTGCTTTATGTCTCTGTGACCATGATCAACGGCATACACCGCTGTACCATGGATATTAGCAATAATCAGTTCGGTATAGGTCTACTCTTGGAGACAAACGGTAAGCAAACAAGCAGATATCATCGACTGAAAGGCTCCATAAGTAATGCGTGAGTCTCCACTTATAAGTAATTCGCTAAAGTGGTACCCCGATCCCTACGTCTTGCTCCGTTCATGGAACGGGATGTCAATTCAGAGATGCTGGGAAGCTCATGGGCTTCCTACTACTGACTAGAGGGTAGGGGTAGAGTGTAGTGAACTACTCATAGGTAGTAGACTCACCTACTACTAGCGCACTACATTTTTTCAGTAGACCGTTTCCAAGACTAGACCGACACCTTTCTGATAATTACTAATCAGCATGAAACAACGTTATACGCGGTTGGTCATGGTTACATAGACCGAAATCAAATAGATCCTATTCAGCAATCATTCATCCTTTCCCGCTCCCTAAGTCAATTAGATTATCAAAAAATTAAGTTAACAAAAAAGTCAATAAACCCCCATCATACCAAACAAATCTTATACTCGTAGATTTGGGTCCATTGTATATTTGAAACTCCGGCTTTATATTTTTGAAGTAGGCCATCTAATAGTTATCTTGATAATATAAAGATAATATCATATTATTTATCTTTACCACTTTTGTTATAAAAATCTTTATCCCATAGTTCTAGGGCGATTGGTTGCCGACAACAGCCTATGTCTTTTATTGGCAACCTACTGTGATCGATTTTATTCCCCTCCTTTAGCGATTGGTTCATGTTTCAAAAGTAATCACTGAATCTGTAAACAGTCTTCCAGCTCCTAAAACCCAATCTTCCGTACTAAATCTATTAGAGGATCACGTTGCCTGCCACTTCACGGCCTACCGAGATCGTGCGAAATTCTACGGTGTCCCGTGATGATAAGAGGTCACAGGGGTCGATTTTGGTTATCAGTAATTACTGGGGATTGGAAAAGTGAGCCCATAAAGAGGCAACGGGCTCCTGAGAATTGGCTTTGAAGACGTTTATGCAATTCAGTTGGATATAATCCATTTGTACATAATTGGTTTTTATGGGTATATCCATAGGGGAACATAGCTCACTTTAATATGCTGAGTACATACAAGCTGAATATTTTTGCAATTCTGGTTTCTGATTTTAAATGGATCAGCCATTCCTATCGAGCTACAGCATTTGAAGTGTAATTAATGCTTGAATAATTTGTTTTTGTAGTCATAGTACTATCATTTAATTTTTTGGTTGAGGGTGGCTTGAGCATAAGTAATTTTCTTTGGTTTGCTCAACCAGTAGTTTCTCACTAATGCATTGGTGGCACATTCGAAAGTTTTTTTTCACTTACAGATTTTTACAGGAATTGCTGAAGAATATTGATTGTCGACTTTTTGTGCCCGATTATTTTTTACTTCGACCTTGTAATGGTTCGATACACCCGCAGGGTTATTACGTAAAAAAACCTACATAATGTCAAAAGAAGGTCACTATATCCCATTCGTAGTCCATTTACGCCCAGACAAAACACAACATGCCCAAAAGCGAGATTGTTCAGGTCCGTATTTTCCTCAATGGTCTTGGCATAATTTAAAAAAAAAATATAAATAAATCAATATTTTTATAAAAAGAAGTGCACATACTTTCCGCAATTCTTTAATCATTAAAAGTTTTTGAATCATTGTCCGAATGGTTAATATTAATTATTAAAATACAGAATTTTAAACTTAGAACAACGTTTTCGTAAAGGATTGATAATAATGTACCGTACAGAAGCAACTCCGGATAATATGGATTTTGAACCTACTGTATTTCGGCATATTATGCTTATATCCACTTTTCAGTCGGAATCCCTTTGATAATCATTATGTTGAACTTCTGCAATGACTGGAAAACAGCCAACTGGCATAACAAAATTATCGTTTGGCCTCTCACAGCTATGATCCGTTGACAAAATGCAGTGCTCAAGTCTGCCTGAAGACAATCGAAGATCATTTATTAGTTGGAGCATCTTTAATTCAAAAAGCCATGACAGACCGATTCAAAGAACAATGGAAATGTTTCAATATTCCATCGATATACAGTAATGAACATTAGTATATAGACAAATATGAATATTTACCTAAATACCTTTAGAAAACGAATTCATACTTCATTGCTCCATAAACAAATGCGTTATTAGAAGAAAAACTAAATTCCTTGTTTTTACATTATCTGCAATGAACACAATACAAGTCTGACTGTAAGCACTTTTTTATGAGGGACAAAAATATGTAGACAAATTCTTTTCAACATCAGTTTGGGGAGGATTAGTTTGTGTTCATCAAGTATTGTGGAATAAGTTGAGTGATTTTAAGACCATGCCGCGTGGTCCAGAAATTTCTTTCGATGTGAAGTTCATTGAGTTATACAAAAATGGTCAACGTCAAGTCGACATGGCCAAAAATTGGACAATATTGAACAAATATAAATAAAAAGGTATCTTGGAAGCCTCTAAGAGAAGTGGTCCGCCAAGAAAACTAAATGCTAGATCAGTTAGATTAATAAAAGTAATTTCGTCCAAAGATCCGCATAAAACCCCAAGATAAATAAAAGCCGAAATCGAGACAAAATTAATTGCCAGTGGTTCTACGAAAACTATAAGTAGAAGATTAAATGATTTGGAGTTATTCGCACGTCGCCAGAGTAAGAAGCCGCTAATCTCGAGGAAAAACCGTAAGGACCGATTACAATTTGCACGGTTGCATCTTGATTGGAGCATCTGTGGCGGGATGAGGGATGTTTCAGTGACGAATCCAAGTTCAATATGTTTGTTTCAGATGGTGTTCCTTACGTTAGACGTCCTAGTGGACAAAGATTGATCCCCAAGTACACTTTGCCCACTATCAAACATGGAGGCGGGTCTGTTATAGTTTGGGGGTGTTCTTCTGGGATTGGGATGGGACCTTTACATAGAATAATGGATAAGTTTGTATACACAGACATACTAAAGCATGTCATGTTACCCTATATGGAAGACAATATGCCCTTAAAATCAATTTTCCAGCAAGATAATGACCCCAAGCACACTTCAAATCTCGCAAAGAAATTCTTTCTGGATAAAAAAATACAAGTTCTCAAATGGTCTTCACAGTCTCCCGATATAAACCCCATTGAAAATCTATGGGAATACTTAGATAAGCAAATACGAAATAAAAATTATTCAAACAAGGATGAACTTTTTGCCGCTTTAGAGCAAAAGTGGACAGATTGGTGAATCTTATATCAAGAAACTTCTACAATCTATGCCGAGACGATGCCAGGCGGTGATTGATAATAATGGTTATGCTACAAAATATTAACACAAACATGGTTGGTTTTCTATAATTCAATTAACTTTGTTTCTTTTTTCTATACTTGTTTTGTTTTGTCTATATATTTTTGTCCTTCATAGTTCCAGTTTTTTCAATTAATTCTTTTTATTGAAGGGAGTCTAATGAATTTATTTATGTATAAGTGAGTATTATGCTATAACGAATTATGTATACAGGTTGGTGTATCAATAAAACAAGTTAAAAACAAATACAGCACAACATTTAATTTGTCTATATACTTTTGTCCACTACTGTACATTTTAAAAAGTTGTGATACCACCATTGGAAAAAATTATATTTTTTGAACATGTAGTACGAATATCACAAAAAAATACATAAAAAATGGTGGTCGTGGAAATTACATCAGTAGCGTAGAAACTGGGAAGAAGATCAATATTTTTTACGCCACTGAATGAAGAAACAACAAATTGCACTTTTGAATCAGGTATTTAATTTTAGATGAATTGTCTCTTGGAAATTTGAGTCAGAGAATAGTTCGTTTACGCAAACACAAATACCGCATACGATAACGTCAACACAAATCTGTATAAATTGGTTTGATTTATCTTAAAATCGGTATCAAAAACGTAAATCCGTTATAGGTACTAACGCTTTTTTCTGAAAATATTCTTGTTATACCTCTCCATTCCTCTATTTTCTCTCTTATTCTTCTTAGCCAACCTCAATGGCAAAGTTAATTTCGGAAGTTCCTTAACCCCACCGCACGTATTTGATCTTTTTACTTTTTGTTACCTTCATAAATCGCCACATTGCCGCTGACCTAATAATACATCTCGTGAAAATCTCAACACCCTGCAAGGCTATAATAACGAAAAGAAAGCAACAAAAGTTTTCTCGCCCCCGCTTTTCACTCTAAATTGAAAATCCGGAGGAAATTGTCGGACAGCGCAGTCTGTCATTAGGAGCGTGCTGAGCGCGCTATCGGTCAACATTGTCTGACAGCACCCTAATAAGCACGTATAATATGAGGCAGTATAACACGGCGTGATGAAAACCATGTTTCATTTGAAACTTAATAATACCTATACTTAAATAAATTATAATGTTATTGACAATAAGTAACACAGTTTCCGGTGCCTTGATTATTAAATGGAAAATTTTTCAGGAAGGATGATTTGGTCCTGAAAAGAATTATTTGTGAAGTATGTCTAACTGGTATTGCATAATTGCCGCAGCTAGGAGCGTAATACCAAACAATTGAGATATACCCTCCCTTACCCTCTGCCATCCTCCCACCCCTAAATTTACACCCATCAAAAACAAAATTGAAAAATGATCGGGAGTCTCAAATGACTTTCGTGGTTTTGCCTCTGGCTTCGCCGACACTGGATCGGTCTTCAAAAACTACAAAGCTTTTTCGTCTGAGGTATTCATGGAATTGTTCTATTATTTCAAAGGCCCATGTTTACCATTTGGTATGGAATATGACATAATTCAAAAGTCCACCGGGGCTTGGCACAGTCGCTTGCGTCCGGGTGGTCGAATTTATTTATATTAACCTGCTGCATAGTGCGGGCTGATTTTGAGAGATGCCTTTTGTTATATTTGCTTTTAGAAAATCGATGAGATGTTGCTCACTGAAACAGTCCAGCGACATCCATACAAGAAAAAGTCTGTTAAATAAAATCTCACGATATTGGTTGTAAAAGAGAGATTATTCTCAAATCCTTCATCTAAAATATCTATCCATTTTGGCCTTTGCTGTATGGGAGGTAGCACCGTCTAGCTGTAACGACTCGGAGTAGTTCACCTCAATTCTGACCAAAAGAAATTGGTTATCATTGACTGCGTTCACTAGCACTCAGCAGCCGAGTCTTAGCTCTCTCTGGTGTATGCTTTAGCAGATTATGCTCATTATTAGTGATTGTCACACACACATTTAGAGGACACATTCTAGGCAGCGCTAGGAGACAGCTGCTGGGTGCTACTGACCTCAGCCATAGACTTGTTGAAAAAAGAAAGAATACGGATTAAGTATCGCTAAACTAAGCTGCTTTTCATGGATGCATTGTCACCTGAAGTTGTAGGTATATAAGCCACAATCCGCCGAAGTATGTGAAATCAACATAAAATATTGAAAATTGAATATTTGGGATGCCATATATGAGCTTTTCGAACAAAAAGGAATTTAGTTGATATTTCAATCACAGCTATTCCCATCTTTAATATAACATTTTCACGAAATTTTATTGACAAGTAATAAAAAAAAAATAATGTGTTGGGTGACCCCGCAACTGAATACACTCCTGTATCTATACGTGTAGGCATCGGCAAAATGAGAATCTATGTCTGCTTGTGGCGCCGCATTCCAAGCAACTTGAACTTCGTGGATAAGCTGTGACAGAGTCTGTAGCGGATGATGCAAAGTGGGTAGTCTCCTCCCCATCGATCCCACACATGTTCAGTGGGATTTAAATCCGATGATCGGGGTGGCCACCGCAAAACATTAACGCCTGCTTCTTGAAGAAAGTCCGTAGTACGACGAGCAATTTGGGGACGTGCGTTGTCTTGCTGAAAAAGGACGTGTGGACGGACCTCTAGATACGGCAGTAAAGTGGTTTGTAGGACATCATCAACATAACGCGCAGCAGTCATATTGCTTTGAACAAAGATAAGGGAATATCACGCCGTTCTCCACGGCGACGTCTTACCCTCTTACAACCATCGTGCGTACCTAGGCAGAATTACGATTCGTCGTTGAAGATGAGCTTATACCTTTCTGCCTCTCAATGTTGCCGATCTCTGCTCCAGTTCAAATGTTGATGACAGTGGTCTGTGTCAGAGGAAGCACTAGCTGTAGACGGTATGAAAAAAGTCCAAAGGCTCGAATGTGGCGATAGAGTGTACGCATAGTAACATATGTACCTTCTTATCCAAACCATTGGTCAGCGATCTGACGCGTAGTAGCTAAACCGTCTCGTAGGGCTAGTTGTCATAGGCGCATATCTTGACGCTCTGTGGTATGCCTCGGATGACCAGTTGGCCTTATTCGCGTTCCTCTACCTGCTTCTATCTACATACGCTGCTATCCACATACGACACACACGCATTCGCGTCATTGCAGTACAATTAACAAGGCAGTCAATTTCACGATAGAACAAACCAATATCTCGATAGGCAATAATTCTACTCCTAGCATGGTGATAATTTTGACGTTTTCGAACTCGAGGCATTTTGTTATGCTTAACGTTAGTAAATGAAATGGCAATAACTAAAAATATCTTTACTACTCAGCTCTCAGAAACTGCTTCCTTCACAAAAACTAGAGATAACATCTTAACGAAGGTAAACAAAAACAAAGATAAAACGTTGACATTGTGGCCACAGCATGATTTAAATATAGTCATTATGTTGCCAAAAAACAAGTTGAATAAATTATTTTTTTCTGGGTGTAACACTTATAATGACAGTATGTATATATCATAGGTATTTCAAAAGGCATTAGGATCACTTTTCTGCATTCAAAAAAGAATATTAATAAACGATGGAATGTGCAGTTATTTTCTCAGTTTTAAAGATGTCCAGATTAGACCACAGCGTTGCCTGATATTTGTCGTGCTTTTTGAGATCTAGTGATATGGTTATAGTATTTATAATACCAATTGAATCAGCAATAACCCCCTAAGGAACCTGTAAAATCCGATATAAATAAGTAGTATATCAAGTGTTTTTAACCACAATGATGAGAATGCCAGAAAATGGCACAAAACCCTGTGAATCGAAACACACGGTCACGAGACTAAAATACGACTTTGTCACACGCACTTGGCGATTTTTGCAAACAAACAAATCTGCAATTAGCGACGTATTGAAAGTGAACTGAGTTTTTGATGCTCGATAGTAATGTAATTACCGGGTTTTGAGAAATAATATCTTGACAGAATGCAGATATCAACATTTCCTGTCGAAAGACAGTGCTATCTCAATTTTTATTATTTTGCATTTGGCGGGGTTTGCAGTTAGACGGCTCAAATTAAACTCAAGGAAACAGAGTTTACAACAAAAACAGTTTATAGTTTATAATATTACCTACATGAATCCATATCATAAAAATTTTTAACGAATACTTAAAATGTATTATACTTTGAAGTTGAGTCATTAATTTTCAGATAATGATTGTAGAAGGAAGATAAACCAAAATATGTGTGTAAAAATAAAAAAAAAATAAAAAAAATGTTACCTTGTTTTATAAAGTATCCTCCCGACAAGTATTTCAGTGCGGACCTGTATTTGATCGTGCGGTCTTGGAGCACCTGCATGCCCTCCCCTGTGAGGTCTTAAGTCACCTGATTCACGAGCCCTTTGTACTACATTAACAAAGGCACGAGGGGTTGGTTGCACTCGATTGGGAAACCGATCCGCATAAATCCGTGATGCCGCGTAAATAAGAATCATGTCCACAAGTTCAGCATTTTCGTAAACATGTGCCATTTTTTATTTCGTTTGAGCCACGCAACAAACACCACTATTCACTCACGCGTTACCGACTGACACTGACTGAATACAACTGAATAAAATTGTAAAAACATCGTTCCAAATTCTTTCGCTTTTTTGTTTCCGATGCGATGAACCGATAAGACGGATTATATCCGTTGTTGCCAAACACGAGCACATAATATTATTATTGAGACAGGGCGGTACTCAAACTTCCAAAGGGCTATAACTTTGTTACTTTAATTTTACCAGAAAAATGGTAAAGGAAAAAACATTTCTTTTGATCAGATCTACTCACTGTTAAAATAAATGACTCAACTTCGAAGTCACCCTGTATATGTACAGTGAACAAAAACGTTACGAACGAATGTTTTTGTTCCGACAGTTTATTATTGAAATATTTAGGGAAAAAAGAGTAGAAATTGATAAAGTTAGAAAGTCACGATTTAGACGAAAAAAATCAGATTTATGATTTTCTCAGAAATCGTGATCTTTTGTAACATTGACAGCCACTCCTCAAAAGTCTGAACTGAATCTAAAACTCTATCGAGTGATTTTAAAATTTATAGTCAGGGTTTTTTTGGGTCGCTAATTACGAATCTGTTATTAGAATTGATGCATCTGAAAAATAGGGTAACCAGTGTACTGGATCCAGGGTTAAAATGAATAGAACTCTACTGAAACAAGAGTGTATAAAAAAATGGTTTATTTTTTGTATTATTTTTGAATACTGATTGAAACCCTGTATATATTTAGTAAGATTGAATAAACCTTTTTGCGGGACAGAAAAAACAGAGACAGCTATTCATTTGAATGTTTTAGAATAGGTTGGATCAAATATTTTGTGAATCTAAAATTCGACTACATCAAAAGGTCTTTAACTAAAAATAATAATGTTGAATAAAACTCTGCGTTTCTTATTGATTGTGTATTTTATCCATACCCCTATCCATAACCTTAGACCTAAAAAATTTATGTTTCCATATGGTAAAATTGCAAATTCAGTTTTTCAACTTTCTGTAAGATATTTTGTTTTCATCGGAGGCATTTCGGCAGAATGCAGAGCAAGCCGTTATAAAGTTAATAAAGTGCTCCCCTACAAAGTTACTTAGTTGCAAAAATCTCTTTTCAGCTTGGAAGACTCATGTTTTAAGGATGAGTTTCGGAGTGTGTTGTAGTTGTAGAAACTGCCTTTTTAGTCGGTTTTTCCTCAACCTTGTTTCTCAGTGGAAAAAGTACGAATATGTTTTCATTTGCGTAGCTGTGAATTTGTATTCAAAGGAGTCAATATAATCAAAATGTTCAAATGAGATTGATGGATGTCCCAGAATGTCTGGACATTTTTCGGTTTCATATAGATTAATATAATAAGGACACCTCTAACTAGACGCGGATGCCGCCGGAAATATTATAACTTTGAAAAGGCTGTGTATCGTGAATCGAATTTTGGCAGCTTAGTATTTGATTGGATATCACATGCGAATAAACTTCTTTATATAGAAAGGGATGAACTAGCCCCCAAAAATACTGCTAATTGGAATAGCTTATTCGTGTTTAGCATCCATAAATGAGAAACAGTTCAGTTTGAAAAATCTAATTAAGGGCCGATTTCACCAACATTAATATTATGGACCAATAGGAAAATACCTTATCGAAATGCAATTTGACGGAAGCTGTCAAAGGTCTCAGAATATCAGTGATTTCTATTAAAATGTTGAATGAAATCGTGAAAATTCGACTGTATTATAAACAAGGCCACTTTTTGATTCCAACATGATGCTTTTGTACAGAGAAAACAGGACAACTTTCATGTATTTTGATTTATGTTATAGGTGTACATTTGACCATCCGTTATCCCCTCAGCGAATGGGAATGGGAGAAATAATAGGTCGATTTTCTAGCTGTTAAATTTGGCAGCAGTTTTGGTCGTTTGTTAATTCATGGCAATCTCGAAATTTGTTAAGTTCAATATACTGTGTGAATATGTGATCATTATAGCTACACATACCTGTTGAATTGTGCGGATTTGCAAGTAAATAGAATATAAAATGTATTCCAACTCATTCCTCATCTCTCTTTACATCATAATAGTAATCATTTGTTATAAATTCATGGGTTAATGAATTTCTTCAAAGCAATCAAAACAGTATGGTCGTCCCCATCCTAAAACACCGATATGTGTAAAACATGTTAATCCCGACATCTCCGAGGTGCACAATGCAATTACTGTAGACATAGACCTAACATTTTATTAGTAATTACTGAAAAATAAGAGCTAAAAAGCATTATAAATAGTGATAAAATATTGGTGGTTAAGGTTTTTGACTGGTGACTGGTGGGGATACAATATAGGGATGGCGACGATAGAGAAAGATTTTTCCCTGCCGACCCTTGACATCGTTTCGAAATATGAAATTCTGGAAACGCTATAAAAGTAAAAATGAATACACAAAGCCTACTTGCCTATTTCAGACAAAAACAAAAACACATAACGATTGTCACCTTGACATCATTCTGCAATCTGTCAAAGTAGTGATGGGCGTGCCTGCTGAACGGTATACGGTATCGATATTCGATAAAATATTTTTCTTTCTACCATGAATGCGTGGAAAAAACAAAATAAGGAGAGATCTAAAATAAGGAGTTATTGAAGGCCTAAAGTAGCCAGGCGCTAATAATTCCTGGCCGTATTTGAATATCTAAGCAGGCACAGTAAAACAAAAATAAGACTTGGAATTAATAAAGTTTATTTCGACAGTTGGCAGAGTTTGCTCCACTGGGTAGTGGTGTTGAAAAAGTAATGATACGAAACTCGAGTACTCGTTACTCATAGATACCCGAAGTAACGAGTACCAATACGAGCACGAAATGATTACTTTGATTACTCTGTTTTCCGTATCCGTACCGGGTACCTGTACAATCGTTGATCGTTGAGTGGTAACGCTGGTTAGACTGTAGCACTGCCGCTCATGCACCAGGGTTGCCAGACATCAAACATTCAGATGGAAACCTGGAAACTCATTTTTTTTTATTGGCGGACATATAATTTGGTAATTGTTTTTAAATCTGAAGTTTACCTATTTACACCGTGACACAAATTCGCTTTTATTATTGTGATCTTGGGAACCTGAAAAGGAATAAGTAGTCGATTGGATCGGATCAAAGTTCGGCAGTATTATGAGGCAGAAAAGCGACAACAAGGTAACACCACCGTTCAGGAAAACCACAATAATAAAAGTTATGTCAATTTGACTCGTGTTCCCATGAACTGTTTTGCTAAAAAAAATATAATTCAGTATGACCACCAATACTTAGTATGTGTAGAGCAAGCTCAACGTAGAATTTTTTTTACTGGTATATGCTTAATTGAAATGCTTCGAAAAGTCACATGCGATTCCGAATTTCCTTAAGCCCATATACAGATCATATTGCTGACTAAAAGACATGTTTTTAAGTATTTCTAGTAAATACAAAGTATTTTCAGTTTGTAGGCTCATATGAGTCATATGACGACACTCCATTCTATGATACCTCATCTCGATAAGCATACAGTTTGAAGATACAATGTTTGCTTTAAACACGATAGTCTTGAATAAAGTATGCTTATAACATTTTGCAAATTTTAAGGTCGTCTATCTTCTTACCAGATTCGGTTCCATTCGACATTAATCACACGACGCACATTGCCAAATCGTTATACTCATACTACTCACAGTAATCAAAGTAACGAATACAATAAATGATTACTTTGTAGAAGAGTAACGATTAGTAACGAGTACTCGAAAGTAACGATAACCAACATCACTACCACTGGGACGAAGTGTTGACGGATCCCACAGAATTATGTGTCACTTGTCGATATGGTTAGTTTTAAAATATCAGGAGATAATCAGCTGTTATTCAAATCAATCTATATGTTTTGCGATTCAAATAACGTCTAATATAAATATAACCCAAAATATGTACTCAGTGAAAAAAGAAAAATATTGTAAATTTCTAGTTTTTCTGCAGGTTTTCGGTTTGCTGGTAGCTCTACGACATGTATTCTACGCTGTGAATATAGTGTGGATGTTTGTTAAGTTCCTGAACAACGAAAAATATTCAACTTTATGGATGTATGGATATTAAAAATCCAGAATGGTATTGTGGGAATATCAATCTAAGGTGCCATAATGGTTCTGATGAACGGCAAGTAAATGAATGAATGTTTGGAAACGAGCAACATCTATGAACTTTTTGGTAGAGCCAGTCATCAAGTAGGTGCTTAATGGCTATCTGCAAGAGGTTTATAGGAAAAAACACCCAGTATATGATCTTGAATCAGTAAAATCGCATATCAATTGAAGAAAATAATATAGACATGAATAAAAAATCAACAATAGTAATTAAATCATGAATTTTATTTAAAAATCAAACACTTCTTTAAATTTTGACTGATTTATATGTAATTTGCTTAATATTCAATAAGCTGATGATGTTTCAATGACAAGATGTCATCTCATACTTTGACAGTATTTTGTTTTCAACATTTCATAGCTATTGGTTGCTAAAATTTGTTGATTGGAACTTGAAGCTCATTCGCTGTATTTAACGGCTGTTACCCTATAGGTGGAGAATAACGGACTGTTGTTGGTGAGATTGGCCCTAAGTTCATTTTCGGATGAGATCTGATTACGAAGTTGTTACCAAAATA
Source organism: Acanthoscelides obtectus (assembly GCA_963669975.1). NCBI lineage: Eukaryota > Metazoa > Arthropoda > Insecta > Coleoptera > Chrysomelidae > Acanthoscelides > Acanthoscelides obtectus. The sequence continues at coordinate 68,934,265 of CAVLJG010000003.1, read as the reverse complement.
ACCGTTTTCTAAATGGTTGAATCAGCTTATAAAGCAGTGATTAAACAAGATGTTGTCTCATAGAGTCCACAAAATGATCAGGCTTTGGGAAGATGTCATCCTTCACCCATTATGGAGTAATCTTTGTAGGTTTGAAACTCGAATTGTTTTCTATGGACATCCACACGTGGGGTACTGATTGGTTACTTTGCTGTCAAAATTTCAGCAAATTATAGATACCTTTTAGTTCATTATTCAAGAAGAACCGATATCCAGCGCCGTGTATCTTGTAGATGACCAAGTAATACATTTTCGTGAGAATTTGTCAGATTATTTTTCATTGCTCATAATAGATCCGAGAGATCGATTATCCGTTCTTGCACACTCTGTACATGTATAACGAATGCACAGATAATACAATCCGCGATTATACGCAAGTAATCATAATAATTATAAAATACCAATGTGGAATTGTTGCCATGTCTATTTCAGTTTTGATTCCAGTAATTTTGTAATATTAATACGAGTATTTTACAGGGTGTCCTTAAAGTTTGGAATTTCATTTACAGAGCATATTGTCAGGAAAAAATAAGCAAGTATTAACCTTACACTACACACAGTGAGGTTAAGTGTAAGAGTAGCCATTTGGCTAAACTTCGCCTCACTGATGTATGCTGATTAATAAAGACATTTATTATTATATTATTATTATTACTAAAGCTGTAGAATAACTGAGATCAGCTTCCGAAAAACTTGGAGAGAGCCAAGAGCGACCCTGCGTCCTACGTCATAAGGTACGATGTTTTGTGGTATGAATGCATCAGCATGCAAATCTGGCGCCGCGCGGTGGGTAGGTTAACCTATAATCCTATAGCTATAACGAGGTTAGTTTACAGTGAGTGTCTTGAAGATTCTACTGATGCTTTATCGGGATCTTTCCGTCCATAGCTGGTTAAGCTTGTTATATCTCGGAAAGGCAGTTGAGATGGATACAGTAGAAGACCTAGACAGCCCCAAATATTACAAACTTAGGAAGACGTTCAACTCCAACAACATTTATGGGCAAAACAAGTGACAGGACAGTACTTGAAATTCCTGATCAAATGAGTCAGTATTGTTTTCCATTCCCATTTCTGTTTTACGTTTTCACTACTGTTTACCACAGATAAGCTCTGTTATTCCAAACGTAGTTGTTTCTGAAAAGGAAAGCCCCAACTTTCAGGACGCGCTGTATAAACAATTCAGTAATGCATTACCTACTCACCAATACATTAATCAGTGGTCGAACAATTTATTTCGTGCACGGTTTTAACACTGAAATAACGCTGATATTTGATTCGTACTTGAAAATAACCGAAACAAGGTGGACCTATTTGTAAAACGAGTCATAATTTATTTTATATTTCATAAAGGTCCCCTCACTCATTTTTTGAATGAATCATCTTAGTAAGCTGAAAATCGGCGTGATGAAATACATAAATACGTAACGTAAAAGTGACAGTTGAAAGTTCCAAGATGGCGGCCGGGCGACATGTTCGAGCATTTTTTTTAAAATAGTAGTGCCTCTTGTGATACCTCATTTTGAAGCTCCTTGTGGATCCATAACGCAGGAGCACAAATTTGCTATCAAAATGGTGGACTGGTGAATTGGAGCGTTTTTCTACATTGGATCAGTCATTATAGCATGATATATGGATCTTCATTCCGTTTAAAAAAATGATAGGGATTTAACATTTTTTATTAATGGAATGGTTCATATTTTATTATATATTCAGACAGATCTTTCCAAGAGAAGAAGATATGGTTGTGTATAGCCTTTCGGAAGAATCTACCTGAATGTGCAATAAAATACGTTTACGCTTAATTTTGACAACCATTTTGTATTGTTGATTTTATATTCCACATGAAATATTTACCAAGATTTGGCACAATCGCAATTTAGAAATTTCCAACTGCCACTTTTGCGCAAAAATTTAGATTGCATCAATTCCATCACCCCACCTCAGCTTGACACAATTAAAAAATAAGTGCAGGCACACGCACTGACCAAAATAAGGATGGGATAACTGTTTCGCAAATGGTTCAGTGCAACTTTGTTTCTTGGAAACCGTCGAACTCATTAGAATTTTGAGTTCAGCAAAAAAATTATTTTACTGATTTTTGAATTTCTCTATTTCTTTCAGTTTTTTGGAAATCATTGTCAACATCATCTTTATTACAAAACCTGAATCCATTTTCAATCCAGATGTACGGGACATCTAAACTAATAATCGTTTTTAGCTTGTTTTGGTGGTATTAATTTTAATTATATAAATTATGCACGTTTACAAGTTTTGAATTCTGTGGAAATGTTTTAATATCCTACCACAAAAAATACGAATTTCGAAAATTTTATTATACAGGAATATTTTTTGAGTGTCATAAAGATATCCATTCAAGGATAATACAAATACATGTAATTGGAAATAGCAAAAATCGTTTTATACTGTGAAATATTTGCGAGTTTTCATAATTTCTAATTTTTAGGAATAGACAGACAGACCGAAGGAAACCAATACCTACATTTGATTTTGCTTTAATTGGACATCATAAAATGTCCAAAAACCTTAGCTTTAGAATTTTGAAATTGTCATCTTTTATGAAGGTGACATCTGTTTTTTCTATAATTCTTGTGTTATCGATCAATCTGAATGAACAGATTGGATTAGAACTTTAACACAAACTTAGAATTTTACAGATCAGTGAACTTCGCAAATTATCTTGCCAGTTGTAACAGCATATCAACACTAATTGAAAAAGTTTACCGACTTGTTTCATTAATTTATTAATCATGAAGTAAACCACAGATCAGCTTCTAAACTAATAATCTAAGTCTTCAAATTATTTTCTGTTGGAATGAAATGAGTATAACTTTGGTAATTAATTATAAGTTGGAAGAAAACGCCGATGGGTTTTTATTTTTCTGCTTGATTCTTTCGACACAAAGGCATAGTAATAGGCTTCTCAAATGAGGCATGAATAGATTTTTTTCCTCACGGACACTACATATCACATATCACTAAAATTCGATTTTATAAGCTTCAAATAAAAGCTAAAATGAAAAAAAAATACTTACTATACAAATAACAGTTACCATACAAGGCAGAAAGTGTTGATCACAAAAACATAATACAAACTTTCAAATCTATTAAGTCTAATGCTCAGGGAAATGACGGACTAAACCTGAAAATGAGCTGTGTTTTCCGAAAATTTACATTCACATCACACATATAGTCAACTGCTGCTTAGAAAAAGGTTATATTCATAATGCCCGGTTTATCCACAAATATTTAATGATCTACATCAGCGTTCTATCCGTACTTTCAAAGATTTTAGAAAAGATAATGTATAGACAGCAGGTCGCACATTTAACTGAAAATAACATTTTACCTCTGAAACAATCGGGTTTTAGAAGCGGCCGCCCTGCTATAAGCGCTCTATTCGATTTAACGACTACTTGTTTATTTGTCAATGGCATTCTTTTTATTGTCTGTTAAAAAATTCAAATTGTGTGATTTACGAGATTTTTGAACCCATTCCACTAATAAGTTAATTGTCACCCTGTAATATGATATAGGTTTATTTTTGTCGTTATCGACACGAAAACACCCGCAGCGTAACTTCAAATGACAATTCTGCAATATTTGTTGTCAACATTAATATTAAATTAGGCACGATTTCCAGCTTTTTGTAATAATTCATCCACAGATGCTTCGAATTGTTATTTGATCCATTTAGCGTTTAAAATCAAACATTGAAAAACAACATGAGGTGGAAAATACAGTACGAGCTCTGGAACAAACTAAACATGACCTGGAACGTTCATTTGTCGTTAACTTAAAGAGGCCTAAAATAAACTTCGTTTGGTTTCATCCATGCAACCAGATTTGTACGACGACTATCCATTCTCGTTGTCTCAATCCTTCGTCGCACTGATGATTGCCAATACATCAGAAAACTACTAAACTAAAGTTCCACAAATCCTCCCAAATTTACTGAATCCTCATCTTTTAAAGGTTACGTCAGCAAGGCAACGGCAACAACAGCAGTTTTTCGTAGCTGAGAGCGAAAAACATATATTAGACGTCAAGCCCGGCTGACCCTAGCGACACGAATTTTCCAACGATTGCCGCTGAGACGAGCAGTTCTTCTGACTTTTCCAGTATTTGCCGCTCTGGCCCCCTTTCGCAAGCTACGTTGTCCCATGTATTTGTTTTGATTGTAGACTCTGGCCGAGAAGTTTCTCGTAATCCATATATAGAAAAATATTTAATCTTAAATACTATTACAGCTTTTCATATACGTCATCTTCTTTTAAGTAAGTAGATACTGAGTTCTTATGTAAAAACAGTGTTCCAGGATGAAGGACAAATCGACAAAAAAAAAAAAATAATACTGTGACATCTGAAACTTATCTTTTGGTTGTTTTCACGATTCCTCTCCATATCTACACGGGGGTGAAGAAATATCACAAAAATTCTGCTGCACTATCTGCGATTTCTTCAGAAATGGATCATCCCTTACAGTAGAATGATATCGGTAATAAATCTTCAGGTTGTTATTTGAGAATGGTTGAAAAGTCAAAACACTGTCATCATACTTATAGATTTCTTGCAGTTTCTGTATTGCTAAGAAACAAGTTTGTTTGCTTTCATGCTATTGTTTGAAATTTGTTTTTGAAAATAGAACATTTAACGTGTAAAATCAGTTTCAAAATTAATTTTTTTTGTACTGGAAATTTTACAAAAATACAGATAATAAGCAAAATATAAGAATGAAAAATTCGATTTATCACTCCCAGGAGGATATCTTTTCAATTACAATTACAACATACTATGAATCACAATCACAACCACCACTAGGGAGGTGCGTAAGGTAACTTTCCAATATGTCAAATACATATTTGCATATTCCTTTTTATCTTCTATTAGCAACTATGTTCATACCATGAATACGTCCAATAATATTGCTTCGATTGATGAAAAAATAGCAACCGAAAATAAGTTCTTCCCCGCTTTCCACTATTGATCTTTTTCGGGTGTATCAACAACATCGCCTCAGAGTGTTTTTAGAATAATTGACTTGATGTGACTATGATTATACTTGGTTTTAGGTTTAAGATACGTGGATTATGAGGAAGAAATTGATTGTGCTCTTCCCACGTATTAATATACATCTGTTTTCCTAACACGCACATACAGTACGTACACATTTTAACCGTTTGGGCACAAAAAATCCGAGAGCTTAAAATCCTTGTCTATCTAGCTTAATATTTAATGTTCGAGCCTCTGAAAACTTCTTTTAACTATCGATTAAAGAGATCAGGAGGCTGGATAAGAAAAACAAACTTGCTAAAATCAGCATAATTTTTGAACCTTCAATAATAAACAAATTTTAATCAGAATCCGATCACTACTTGGGAAAGGGGTGGCAGAAAGATGCATTTTGGATTTTGACACTCTTTTTCTGTTTCCTTGTTTTCTCGTTGTGTCGATTCTCAAAAAAATCAACCCTTCAATCGTCATACTATTTTCTTTTTTTTGCACCGGAGCAGATGCGCAGCTAGAATCCTAAATGCCAGAACAGAAGACACGTCGTTAATCCGATGTTTGAACTGCCTAAGTTTAGCATAACTTAGAAAAAGTCACTACTTGTAGATTGTTTCACAATCTCCACACCCTAGGGTCACAGGAGCGGTCGTATCAGCCCGTTCTGGATGTTCAAAGTTCTACACACTTAGGATGGAACACTGATGAGCAAAGCCCATCGGCGAGCTGGAGAAGAGAGATACATTACCGACAGATGTCGGTACGAAAAGTTCTCGAGAGACTGTCCGTTAGAGAAGAGCCACCGATCAGTCGAACTGCCCTCCTCTGAACTGTACCGAGCATGGATAATGTAGTCGGGGCGGCAGCACCCCAAACGTGTAAGCAATACTTGGGCCTTGTAGAGAGTGAGGTGGTCATTTGGAGAATAGTACTTCCTAGCCCTAAACAAATAGCTGATCTTTTTACCAGCAGCTGCCGCTTTTGACGAGATGTGTTCGTGTTCGGTGATCTGGACTCCCACCAGCCGAAATGAACGGCTCATTGGCAGAACTCGGCCATCTATCAAAACCAGATGAGCACTAGGACGCCTTTTGTTCGTCAAGGTACAATAATGTGCCTTGGAAGCTTTAAAGTGTCCAAGGTTGTTGCGTCCCCAAGCAGTGATAACCACCAGGTCTCTTGTCAGAGACGAAGTCGCTGCTAGTCTTCTTTTTTTCAGCTCACCGGCAGAGATCGGCTTGTCGCTCTGAATTCCTGCATGTAGAGTGCTGTCATTAGCAAGCTGTGGATTGGATTGATCGTACAAGAAAGAAGGTCATTGATATGTAAGAAGGACGGTGTCGTAGCCAAGACCGATCCGTGGCGAACACCCGAGTTAACGTTGCGGAATGTGGAGGATAACCCGTGAATTTCGACGGATATCTTGCAGTCAGAGAGAAAGTCATCCACCCTTCTGCAAAGCTTCTCTGGGAGGCCATAGGATGGAGGTTTGCATAACAGGGCACACCACTACAGCTAATCGAACGCTCTCGTGGTATCAAGAACAACGTCATGAGCCTTACCATAAGACTGGATGAGTTTCACTGATAATGTATCTACAGCGATGGCTCTTAGGTCTTTACGTAATAAATATACTATGTACAGTATCAATCATTTGTTTTCGCTAATTACCGACCAAACACGTACGATTAATGTAGCTGCGGCTGGTTTTAACACGCCACTTGGTGTCTCTTCTTGTCGTATCTCGGTTAATACTCCATAAAAGTCTCGGATCATTTATCACCGGTAACTGCTGCTGCTGCGACTGTCGCTTCTGAAATACACTTCTAAGCGCCATTTAGTTCATTAGGAAGACACTCGGTGTCGGTTATAATCGCTGCTTTATTGTCCTTAGTAAGTTAGTCATTATGCAGACAAAACGCGAATTTGCCACCTCAAGTGCTGTTCCGCTGAATTCAGTTTTAACACTCCAAAGCTCGGCAAATACTTATTTGAATGATTTTCTTGGTTATTATCGATTCTATTGAAGCGAATTAAATAAAATATGATGAATGATGAGTGTTTCAAATTCGACCGTCACCATTGGGATCTCGGAAACTTTAAGAGATACAAAGTCTCTAAATAGGGATAAAGCTGCGTAATTAGGGAACCAACAAAATGCCACTTAGAAAGTTTTCAAATTCAAAGTCTCGGAGGGAGACGGAAAAAACTGAATTTTCCTAAAATCGTTTTAATATTTTCCTGACCTTATTTGTAGTGGGAGTCCAACATAAATTGCACATCAGCATTGTCACTTTTTCTCATCTACAAGAAGGCATACTTAGAATTTGAATATGACGTGTCGTCTCTTGTCCTCCTTCAACTTTATTTTGTCTTATGGACGCCATATTCGATTTCAAAAATGTCCAACACGTCATAGTTGACATTGCCAAACCTTAGTTATTAAAAAAAAATATTAGAATTTGCCGGTGCGAAGGGTTCCCGAGACTGTTTGTTATACATACTCGTAGAAGAGTCATCGATCAGTCGTACAACCCTTCTCAAAGCTAGATCTTATCTGTGCCTTGAATAGGGTGAGGAGGTTATGTGGAGAAAAGTACTTAGCTCTAAACAATAGCCTAGCTCTTTCCTAGCAGTTATCACTATTGAGATGTATTCGTGCCAGATCAAGTCTTAGATGATCTGGATTCTGTTTTTTTTTCTGATATTATATAGGTTTTTCTACAAAATGTTAACTTAGCACTTAGTTGTACGTGTTTCCTAATTTCAAAAATGAGAGAGATAAAAAATAATTATATTCACTTTACTCTGTCGAATTACAAGCCATATACATTCTAACAGTAATTACACATAACTCGGGCGCGGTGGTGATTTTCCGTAATTCTCCTCAAAGTTCTTCGTATCTAATTTATAACTTTGAACATAAACCCTCTTCTGAAAGTACAATACAAATAACCCGTCGGTCACAGCCAATAGATATATGTACTTCATTTGCAGCTTATACAGTAATTATTTTCTCACACAGTAAATATCACTGATTTCATACACATGCAGACCAATACACATATTGTCCAGATGCGATCTTGCTATTCAACCAACTTTCTTCTCAGAAATAAAAACTACAGATTACTCGGGTTCACAAAACATATGTAACCAACAATGCGTGTAGTTTAGTTGAGTCATTCCTCCATAGATGGACGCTCACAACGATCCTAGTGAGCAAACGAGGAATGACTGTTTGCACCATAAAAACTACCTAGTCTGCAAGATGACATTTTATAGTTTTATTTTGACGTTTTATAGGTTTTTTACATAATACCCGTGCGGATGAGCGCTAGGACGCTTTTTATCCATCAAGGTTCAGTACTGTGTTTTGGAAGCATTAAACTGTACAAGATTGTTGCGTCCCCAAGCAGTGATCACCTCCTGCTGTCTCGTCATAGAAGTCGCTGCTAGTCTTCTTTTTTCCACCTCACCGGCGGAGATTGGCTTGTCGCCCTGAATTCGTATCTGATGAGTGCTGTCATCAGCAAAGCTGAGGATGGGATTGGGCTTACCGGAAAAGAGGTCTTTGATATGTAAGAGGAACAGTGCCGGAACCAAGAACGATCCCTGGGGAACACCCGCGTTGATGTGGGATGAAGAGGAGAACCGGTCAATAACGTTATCCACCCATCTACAAAGTTTCTCTGGGAGGTCATAGTCTGGAAGTTTGCTTAAGAGGACAGCGAGCCACAGCTGATCCAACACTTTCGTGATATCAAGAGCATCGACATGAGCCTCACCTGACTGGACGAGTTTACTCCACAATTGCGGGACGTAAGCTAGGAGGTCCCCTGTACATCGCAGCAAAAAATAAAATGCCGCACTGTAAAGACAGAAGAGCAGCATTACTAACGTTTGAAAAATGACAGTGAAATGTTTTTCATTTCGATAGATATAATAATAAGTTCAAAATGAATAACTTATCCTCAAATTACTCTAATTCAGAATAAAAATACAAATTTAGCTGTCACGTAAATGGTATCCAGATTTTACTTATTTAAGCAGCATTGTAATTACTTTTCCCGAGATCAATGGTTTTTTTATACTGAGCAGCCGCGTAGTTAATACCGGGACACCGCGACTTGTACAAGGAACTTATTTACTGACTGCAAATGACAGTAGCACGGCTCTAGAGCGACAAGGTAGCAAAAATATTGGCTGTTTGTTGCGATCGGATCCATTGGAACGCTTCCATGATACCACAATGCCTTATGTCATCGTGATACGCTACTCAAAAAAATTAAGGGGCACGAAAAAATCCAAATGTTTCATTGATTTTTGACAAGTTTTATTCCAGTGACTTTAAAAAACGCATTTGGAGATTCTAGTTTTAAGTTTTTTTAGTCGAAACATTTTAGGAGCAACGGTACTTATACAATTCTAACAGATAGCGCAAGGACATTTTTTGCCTTCTTTTTACCCCACGGTCTCGATTTCTGTCAAATTTTGACCAATCGGTCCGGAAAAACCGTACAATGGATCGATCTGCGGTCGTGTAGGGTTATTATGGTACATTGAGGTATAAAGAAACCTCAAAACCTCATTCTCATTAGTAGTTTCAAAAATGTGGTGGCTTTTCCAAAATAAGGCAAAACGTAACTTGTTTTTTTTTAAATCAATACCAAGGAAACAAAAAAATCCTCAAAGATTGCAATCAAATTTTATAGGAGATTTATTCAAGTTTTCGGTAATACCCTTTCACTGGTTACCAAGAAATCAGTGGTGACAAAAGCATCATTTTTCATTCGAAGTCAGATATGTATCTCCGCGCCAAATGATCGTATCGAGATTTCAAAAACATGATCTTGAAGCTGAATAAACGGGCTATCTTTTTTCAAGCTCGTGGACTAAAAAAAATAAGGCAAACTTGCAACAAAATGTCCTTGCTCTGTCTGTTCTAATTGCATGAGAACCGTTTCTCCTAAAATTTGTCAGCTATTTAACCTGAAAACTATAATCTTAGAGCTACTAAATGCGATTTTTAAAGTCTAGATACGACCATTTGGAGTTTTTCTTGCTCCCTTAATTTTTTTGACTAGTATATAATATCATAATGTCTAATAGAGGGAAAGGTATATTGTTGAGGTTGAAGAAAAGAAGCATGTGCAATTCGAGCACAAATTAGTTGCCTGTTCTATGCATATTACCGCAAACACTTTGAGCTCTGAATACACAAATAACTATCAATTCATTTCATTTGGATATTTTGCTGCAAATGTTAATCTAATCGAGTGGAAACAAAGCTTAACTTTTTTTCTAGAATAGATGCGTTTCTACTGTTGCGTAGTGAATTAATGTAGAGCGCGATAAGAGGATACAAAGAAAGAGAAGACAATTCGAAGCGTGGGTAGTGCAGATAAGAAAACGTTTACGGTCGACTTTCTCACGAGCGTCTTTTGCCAGGCTGTTCGCGATTGCTGATATTGACGAGGGTACCGGTGCTTACGGCGTAGAGGCAAGTATATCGTATGTGATGTTAGATTCTTTGGCGTATCGGTCATGACTAATATCGTTTTACACTTGCGAAACCAGTTTTTTTTAATACTAATACTTTTTTTTAATAAAGAAATTTATTTAAAGACTAAATAGTTATCATAAATTACAACTCAATACTTACGTAAACTATACTATCGAATTATGTGTAGTGGCTCATACTGCTTTATCAGGCGCAACTTTTTTCAAATGTCTCTCAACAGGTCCTGGACGGAATTCAGACCAATTTCTCTCAGTTTTTCGTAAATTCGCCGTCTTAATTGTTCTTCATCTTGGGCTTCCCAGCCTCCATGGTAAACCTTCCTAGACAGTAAAGCCCAAAAATCCTCCATTGGGCGAGCCTGCTGCGTTTTTGGGAACAAAAGTTATGTTGTATTGTCGAAGTTGGGCATGTCTTGAGTAATGGCATGACGCTAGGTCTGGCCAAAACATGATATGGTCATTAGCATGATGTTCGTGGACAATCTGAAGCAATTTGGAAAGGCAGTTATCAATATAGCTCTCACTATTCATTTCAGAATTACTCAAAGTGTAATACTTTCTGTCATCTAAAATATTAATCTTCCATTGGCAAAGTGTACCGGCCTCAGTTGACGACAGCATCTTAGTATACGAAAGAGTTGCGCTTGATAGTATTTGAGGCACTCGATATATAAGAGCATTACACCTCAATTCCTACGATATCGTACACTTAGATCTGTATTGACGAGCCAGTCTCCTTGTTAACATTTAGCCCATTTGCTCCCACTGTACCCGCTTGAGTACAACAACAAAAATGGCATAGTGGCGACATCTTTTGTTTAGTAGTCAAACTTCAGGGACACTTAAAGCTTAAATAGGAAGTGTTTTATCAGCTTTTCATAAATAAAACAATAGCTATCGCCGTAATCGTAGCGTTTCAGTTAATATTCTAAAATTTACCTGTCAGTTCGTGTTCAACAATCTGGCTGCTCAACTTTTTGCAGTATTTTAGATTATTTACGTGTTTTGTTGCCGCTTTTTGTTAGACAGGTAAGTACTAGTTCCATTTATTTACATGGTAGCAGCTCTGTTTGATTATGGTTACCGAGATCTTAGAAAATAGATCTGTACTCATTTGAGTACAGCGGGCTTATATAAAGTCAAAAATGTTTATTTGCTTTTTTCTATGCTTTTAGGTATAAACCTTTCTAAAAATGGATCCAGACGAATTTCAAGAAGTAAATCCAGTTAGCTTTTATGGAAAACGTTATAGAACGCTTGACTTAGCTGCAGATGATGTAGCAAGTTCCAGTTACCAAAATATATCGGTGGTGGTTATTCTTCCAAATGTTGATTACCAAACAGATAATGAAGATATTGATGAGGATGATCTCCAGCCGCAAAATCGTCCCCACGATGTTGCAGGGGAATTAGAGCTTCATTACACAAGTGATAAATCAGACAGCGATGAAGAAGACAATCTTCCACTAGCTACACTAAGAAAAAATTAATCGATCAAAATAGAACTAAAGAACCTGCCTGGACAGAAGATATGTTAGATATCAATATGGTGTCTACAACAGGTTACATGGATCGCCTGGATGCCATGAAAGACCAAATCAGAGGTAAACGCCTGTTGAAATTTTTGAACAAAATTTCGATACTGAAGTTATTGAGTTTATTGTGGAGCAGACAAATCTGTATGCCTCCCAAAATAACAACCATCTATTTCATGTGACTCCGGAAGAAATTAGGGTATTTATTACTTGCTATTTTACTTTTGAGTGGATATCATAGACTGCCGCGAGAGCGCAACTGTTGGTGTCTAGATGAGGATTTTGTGGTTCCCCCAGTGGCTAATTCAATTTCAAGGAACCATTTTCAAGAAATCAAAAAGTACTTGCAACTGGCAGATAATTCACAAATCGATAAAAACGATAAAATGTACAAAGTTAGACCGATTGCACAGTTTTGCCATTGGAAATTATCCCCGTTCATTGGTCCACTCAACAGCCTCTTCCGGCTCTCTGGGCAAGGAACAAAGATTATAGGTAGCCGTATCTACGATGAAAAGAAGAAACCATTATAGTATTGATACAATTACTATATGAACACGTACTTACCCAAAAAAATCGTAATGAAACTCTAGAAATCGAAAGAATTTGACAAGACAAATCAAATTCTAGTTCTGGCGCCGCATTTGTTTTAATATTAATACAAATCAAAACGATTCATGATTTGGCAACATTGCAGCTAACGGAAAAATTGATAGTGATGGGAATCTTTATATAAATAAAAGAAACAATTAATTACTTAACAATAGTTTATTTTAATCATAAAAATATTTCAAAATTGCTTTATTGCGATGAATATTGTCACGGTACTATACAGTATATGTTATATTCTTATAATTTAGAGCATCCTTTTGTGCGAAAAGGAAAAAAAAACAGCGTATTTTTTTTTTTTTTATACTCCAACTACTACGAAGGCCTAAGGCCTAAACACCCATTGGGCACCGTGGGGCAGTATTCTATTCTTGAGTATTACCTCCAAAAATGCAAATTCGAAGTTCTATAAAATAGCTAGCAGAGGGTTCCTTAAAGAAAAAATGACATTTTCGTGAAAGTAACATCCTAATCTTTCATTTTAAAATAAGAAATGAAATATTTGCGATATGCGCTAAAGTATAGTTAAGCCGAATTTCGTGCCAAAACTTTTAGGAACTTTGAGAAATTCCCGATATCAGAATTTTTGAATCCTACATTTTTTTGAATCCTACATTTTTTTGACTATGGCGTAAACTGATCAGAATCCAGTAATCTCTCTTGACCACTTTTGTTATGAAATTCATTAACGAATGGCTCTAGTTCAAGCCATGCTGAGATATAGCCGGCGTCCTTCTTTATTGGTCACCCGGTACATATAGAGGTGTACAATTAGTCTGTAATAAACAGGGCGATCCTTATTGGCGTGCTAATCCTATAGGATCTCAACCTTCAGATAATGTTGGAAAGTGTCAGTGACCCTAACTAAGTGTTTTTAACGTCTGTTTGGATAAATCAGTTGCACAATCCCGAAGGATATTTTGACGGATAATAAGTTAGGTGAGAATTATGGGTACGTGAGATATCTATTAAATGTGAATTTACAAAAATATTGATGCTAAAATTAGCATGCTTTAAGATAACGGGCTTAATACAGAAATTCAGTGCGGTAATGTTACGACTCATTATTATACAGAATGTTTCACGATGTACCACGATGTCTTGGAATTTTCAAGGAAAAGCTGAATTATGCTGAAGCGGTACATTTTATGACAACCGTCGTAATTTCATATTTTAAAAGCATAAAATAGGTAGTTCTGCTATACGGTTCATTAATATCATATTGTTCGATTTGTAAAAATCTACGGAGATTATGCGGTGACAAACAGACGATGGATAGACTCACCGAGAGGATAATTAACGGTATCAACAAAAATTATTTTTCAGCTGAGTACTTTATAAACACCGTGTATTGCGGCTTTCAGACAAATTGAATGGTTTCGTTATATGAATTAATGAACAGTTTTGAAAGAACTTTTTTCTGAATTCTTGCTCAAAAAATCATTTCGATATTGGGCGCACTCCATCACTTTTGAATGGTAAGCAGAGGTAAATAATATGAGTACTTCATTTGAAAAGTATATAATTGTATCATTGTTTTCAAATCTATTTAAAACAATTATGAATAAAAATGTTGATTATCTAAGATGCCAATGGCAGATGATCTGCTATACTATGGTTTATCGCGAAACGTCATGTGTACCTACTCTGATGTAGCGGATTATGCCATACGATCTTATTTTTTTTTAAATCGTCAATTTCTACAGTAAACAATAACATTGCTGAGTAAACAACGAGATACTTTTTTAAATGATGTATCATAAGCCGCTACAACCCATTTAAGGGTGCAAATGTAGCAACCTGACGGTGCATATTAGTGATGCAGTTTTCAGGTGAGAAAATTTAGTTCCCAAGTGTAAAATCGACGTGTCTTTGTGCGCAACAACACCACAGGCATCAAGATAACAGATTTATTCCATGTCATGGTTTGCACGATTAATGACGCTCGCGTTTTCCGAAATTTAGTTTCACTTTTTCCTAAACTATTCTATCGAATTATGTGGAGTGGCCCTTTCTGCTCTACCAATCGCAACTTTCTTCGAATGTCTCTTATGAGGTCCTGGACGGAATTCAGATCAATTTCTCTCAGTTTTTCGTAAATTCGCAGTCTTAATTGTTCTTCATCTTGGGCTTCCCAGCCGCCATGGTAAACCTTCCTAGACAGTAAAGCCCAAAAATCCTCCATTGAGCGAGCCTGCTGCGTTTTTGAGAACAAAAGGTATGTTGTATTGTCGAAGTTTGGTATGTCTTGAGTAATGGCATGATGCTAGGTCTGGCCAAAACATGAGACGGTCATTAGCATGATGTTCGTGGATAAACTGAAGCAATGTGGAGAGGCAGTTATCAATATAGCTCTGACTATTCAAAGCTTCACCCCTCACTCTTCCCACAAAAAGCTGGGATACACCCCTGTCAGAAATTGCGCACCAGACAAGGATTTTTTCTGTAAATTTCACTTCATATTTGTATCTAACATTGTCAGGGCATTCATCTACGTTGTCCGTATAAAATCCGAAGTTTCCCTTCATTTCAGAATTACTCAAAGTGAAATACTTTTCGTCATCTAAAATAATGATTTTTTCATTGGCAAAGTGTACCCGCCTCGGTTGCTGTCGTCAACAAAGGAGTTGCGCTTGAGAGTATTTGGGGCACTTAAATCTCTTTCGCTATTTAAGACCATTCCTCCTCAATTCCAACGTCTTAGGAGATCTGTATTGACGACCCAGTGTCCTTATTGACCTTCCAACCTGTTTTTTTGCTCTTCTCACCAACGTTTGTGACCTCTGTACAGTAAATGCACGTGGTCTTCCAGTTTTTGAGAGATTCAGACTTTGTATTGGTATTGGTATTCCCTACTCACATTCCGCTATTATTCGATAAATGGTTCTGCGTGAAATTTTTTCATTCTGGAATATTCGACAGATTTCAGCTTTCGGTACCCGCCCAACTTGTAGATACATTATCTTATTTCTAATTTATACATCTTAAAGCGAAAACTTCATAATAAATAAATATCACTTCATAGTAAAGTAAGTAAACAAACTTTTGTTTCCAACGACAACGTGATGTTATTTTGTGTTTGTTAAAATTAAAGTCAATGAATTTTGTGCCAAAACTTTTAGGTCATACGTTACCTTTTTCCGTAGATGTTAGCTGAGTGCTGATTCTGAAGTTCTGCCTTTGTTATATAGCCTTTATGTTCTTGAATTCTACATTCCACTAGCCTAGATGTTTCGCCAATGTAACATTTACCACGGTCACGGTTTATTCTATATATTGAATGTTTTGTGTTTCATTAGTGTCTTATTTTGTGTTAGTTGTTTTAAAAGCACCGAGTCCTCCAGATAAACCTCTTATGTATGGTATACAGAGTGTACTGGTTGTGAGCTCGTTGGCAGCTTTCTTGGAGATATATGTAGGTGGAGAGCTAAGTGAGTAAAAGTCAAATTTCATAACGTTCATATTGTATATCTCCATAAGATAAATACAGGGTGACTTCGAAGTTGAGTCATTTATTTTAGCAGTGACTAGATCTGATCAAAAGAAATCTTTTTTTCCTTTAACATTTTTCTGGCAAAATTAGAGTAACAAAGTTATAGCCCTTTAGAAGTTTGAGTACCGCCCTGTCTCAATAATAATATTATGTGCTCGTGTTTGGCAACAACGGATATAATCCGCCTTATCGGTTCATCGCATCGGAAACAAAAAAGCGAAAGAATTTGAAACGCTTATCACGATGTTTTTACTACAATTTTATTCAGTTGTATTCAGTCAATGTGTCGGTCGGTAACGGGAGAGTGAATAGTGGTGTTTGTTGCGTGGCTCAAACGGAATAAAAAATGGCACATGTTTACGCAAATGCTGAACTTGTGGACATGATTCTTATTTACGGGGGGGGAGTCTTTGCAAAATGCTGCCGCGGCATCACGGATTTATGCGGATCGGTTTCCCAATCGAGTGCAACCAACCCCTCGTGCCTTTGTTAATGTAGTACAAAGGGCTCGTGAATCAGGTGACTTAAGACCTCACAGGGGAGGGCATGCCGGTGCTCCAAGACCGCACGATCAAATACAGGTCCGCACTGAAATACTTGTCGGGAGGATACTTTATAAAACAAGGTAACATTTTTTTTTAAATTTTTTTATTTTTACACACATTTTGGTTTATCTTCCTTCTACAATCATTATCTGAAAATTAATGACTCAACTTCAAAGTCACCCTGTATATTGACCTGCGGTTTTAACCAATTTATAGGATTTGTTATGATCTTTCCAGTCAACATAAAAAAATCGTATAATTGGATTTGGCATTTTCAAAAAAATCAAAAAAAAAAGAGCTGACACTTCCACAAAGCGTTATCTAGCGGGTACAAGTTGGACGAATCTGATGAGATTGAGCATTCATTGTGAGTGCAGGTGAACAAATACTCTTTTAAACAAAATCAAGATCATCAAAATCAGTGCAGGCAAACAGAAGTTATGTGACTTTTTCTGAAATGACATTCCCCACCCTAAATTAACCAACATTTGAGTAAAATACATGAACATAAAAGTTAGAAATTGAGCGATCATCACGATAATGAGTATGTGAATTATAGATTTTTGCGAAATAGTGACGTTTGAATTTTTGAAATTGAAATGCCTCCACCTAGCAACTATTTTACGAAGCTGAAAATAATCTACAGACATTTCTCTTGGCCACTTTTAGTATAAAATCTTGTAACCAATATGTTTAGGGTGAACTGTTGGGAGGATACAGCCTGCCTCCTTTATTATTGCCCCATCCGGTACATTGGTCTTAATAAAAATGGTTTGGTGATTACTGCCCAGACTATGCTAAGCTACACAGGGGAGGTGGGGAAGCCGCGAGTATAGATGGTTAAAGGCTGTGGTTAAAGGCTTGGTGCGGCATCGACATTAGCAAGTTTCAGACGTATGGGTTTATCTGGGAGAAATACGCCGCAGTTTCCTAATAAAGTTGAGCAAGCGAGCGAATGAAAAACAACCAGCACACCAGCTCCGATGGGATATAAGCTCGACAGGGAGCGATAGCGTTGGAGAAAGTCAACCGACAGTTGCGGCAACACACACAGTGCATTGAAATAGGGCAGTTCTGATAGATGTCAGGTGATTAGCTAATTTACCCATGAGTAAAATGTTTTGGTAGTCCAAGTGCAAGTAGTACCAGGGAGAATCTCAATTTGATACTGATTTTGTTCTGCAGCATTGGTGTTTGAACCAGGTCATATCCGTACATCATCTATTCCGACAACAGACATTGTTGATCATCTCAGAAAAAACTCTATATTTTACAATAGGTAATGATAACTCGTGGACTGCGAAGGCCACGGTTGTTGTGTAATGATCTGTACTTTGAAGAAGCACACAGAAGTGACCGAAATGTTAGCAAACAGCAATCCAACATACGTGGACTCATCTGGCAACCAGTCAAACATAGCCATATTAGCATGGAAACTGCATGATAAGTTTTGGAACTTACATTACACGTAATACACGCAATTTAATACTTTATGAAGCTTTGAACCTACACCATACTATGCTATCATGTGACTTATTGTTATATATAAACATATAATTTATGTATGAGGCGAGCCGGTAAGTACTTAGCCTTACCGCCCTATGGCGCCACTGTTGCAAGAGAATTATTATCGTGTAGTTCATTCTCGTGGGCGGCTACTGTCAAAATTTTAGCCAAATCGGATTCCTAGTTAGTAGATAGTCTACGCCGCTAGATGGCGCTGTACAAACCAAACGAAATCTAAGTGTCATTGATGAGTTGGGGGTCTCACCGCTAGATGGCGCTGCAACTGTCGTCTGTCAAACGTCATGTGTCATTGACCTCACCGTAAGATGGCGCAGTGTGCGTGCGTGATTGCGTCATTTGTTTGTCGGGATGGTCCGTAGGTGCTTCGCCCATTTTTCGCACTTCAATGTACGTTAGTCGAATCTGTCAGTCCTGGTTGCCCAGAAACCAGACAAGCAGGTCAATTCTGTTTGCATCTGGCCTAACATATTGCTATCTTAACCATATTGCTCGAACTGAAACTATTAACAAGACTGTTTACCAAATTCATATTCTGTTCACTACCCTTTGGCAAGTATTGCTAGGAGTTTCTAGAGCTAGCAATGTTGTTACAGGTAAAGATATCACGTGAGCATTTCAGTTGATGCTAATCTTGGCAACACTGGCGAAACCTGTCATCTTCTTACATTTTTCTGTTCTCTGTCAAATCCTGTCTTGTCACCCTTGTCATATCCGACCGGTCATAACCTCATTTTATAACACGTTTATAACCGACTGCGACTAAATTATTTCTTTGCTGCCAACCTGTGCCTTGTTCCTTGTATTGTTGTATACAATTCGTCATGGCGAACTCAAGGAGCAAACGAACCAATAAAGATCAAATGGAGATGATAATCAATTTTCTTGGGGAAAACCGGGTACTTGTCACACAAAAAATGCACCCGTTGAACACGGGTGACTGTGAACCTTTGTGGGATGAATTGACCGAGAAGTTGAACTCTGTGGAGAACGGTGCAAGAAAAGATAAGAAACAATGGAAAACTGTAAGTACCTAATCGTATTATCGAAATACTAAAGATAAAAAGATGTTCATTATTATCATAATATTCTTTTAGTTTCTGTACGAGTGGAAATCAAAAACTAAGAAGAAGGCCCGTATCCATAAGGCTTCCATCATGAAAACGGGAGGTGGTGGCTACACTTGTAAAGACCTGACAGATTTGGAAAACCGACTGTTGAATGTATTAGGGGGTTGGATTCATGTACTAGGATGCCCCAGTTTAACAAATATTGAGCCTGGACTACCTGCAGGACTTGAATTAATGGATCAAGATGTCACTGAGATACAAGAAGGTGCAATAGAGCAGCATGAAGCTGAAAGACAAGAAGAAAATACCGATGAGATATCTACACCAATACCATCACAAACACCAAGACGTGGAACAGGTAGGTTGTTAGTATAATGCTAATATGGTATCGCTAAGGGGCATCCGCTCTTAAAATTCCAAGGGAATATCAACCTGTTTGTGTAATTTGGTAGCCTACTATTTGCAAAATGTTTTTTTTTATTGGTGCCTTAAAAATAAAGGAGCAAAGCATTCACATGTTAAGCTTGCACTAGTTTAGTTATTCCACTTGATGAAATTTAATTCATACAAAAAATATTTTGTTTCCTAACTTTCTTAGAAGTTAAGTTTGCTTGAACTATACAATTTTTTACAAAGATATGTTGTTTGAATAATCAACTGTCTCTCATTCAGGAGAGAATTATTTTCTGACAAGAAGTTACAAGTGATTCACTGACCAAAATATGATTTAAACAAATAACTTGATTATTTAGTTGATTTTTTATACCAAGCTATATATACATGTATGTTCTGACTGTTCTTATCAAGTGTATTGTTTTTGCAGCTCCAAGGAAGAAACAAAAGAGACCGCATGTACAGAGCACACAGCTGCACGAAGCAGCTGAACTTTATGCACAAAGCACCAGCGAAATGGCTGAAGCTGTGAAGGTGATGGCTGGTGCAATATCACAGTTAGCTCAAGGGCTATCTGATATAGCAATTGCTCTAAGCAACATATCAAAAACCTGATGTCATGTAATAAAAATGAAAATACTAAAATCTGCATTAAATATTTATTTTAGAGAACATTTTCTTACATAATTCACCTGATCTAAAACGGGCTTTCCAAATACCAAAGCCCCTTTCAACCACATTGCGTGTGTTGATATGTATACTGTTATAGTGAGCTTCGGGGGTATTAGCTCTTGTTTCGAGGATTGGTGTCATCAGCCACGGCTGGAGAGGATATCCTGAATCACCAAGTAGGTAGCAGTTTCGTCTTCCATCTTCATATTTTTGCTTAAGATGTCTCTGTATGTTTGAAGAGTCCCATATTGCTGCATCATGGACTGCTCCAGGATACTTCGCATTTACGTTAGTAATCATTAGGTGAGAGTCGAAAATCTGTAAAATATTGCGAATTTATGTTCTCAGTCAAGGCTTAACAAAAAATGAACTTACTGCCTGAACATTTACACTGTGGAACCCTTTTCTATTAATATATGCTACTGATGGATTAATAGGATCATCTGTTTTGGGTCGCACTATCGCAATATGTGTACAATCGATAACGCCTACAACATTTGGGAATTGATGATTCTCTAAAAATCTGAAAATTGAAAAACTCATGATATGATGTGGCCATTATGTAGAGAAAATACCTACATACCCGTCTTTGACTCTCCTAACTTCTTCTGAAGTTGTTGGAAACCTGATATATCGAGGTGACAAATGTAATGCAATTAGTCTGCTTATTTTGTTTATAAGTCTGCTCATTACAGGTTGGCTGATTCCGATATTAAAGTCGTGTCCTACGGTTGTTTGATAACCGCCATGGGCATAAAATAATAAACTTGAAAAGACCTGAAAATAATTTGTTGAAGATTCATAGAGAAAATAGATTCTATTTAGAATGAATTGTGAAACGTTACAAATTCATATTACATATCAGTTTGATTATACACATATATGTACTATTACTAATCATTATTATTATTATAGTAAAATGTTGATTATTTTGTTACCTGCAGATGAAAAGGTACTGTGTCTCTTCTGGTAGGTTCATCAACGTATCCTTGTAGCTGAGTAATTAGATCCGTTGCTGCTACTTTATTCAGACGAAACAATTTTTTGAACTTGTCTTCAGCAATTTCAAACGGATTACTTGCGTCTCTGATATTTCGGAAGTGCAAGCGTAAACTTCGACTGCAATGTTTGTTGGTCATGAAGTTACACAAATAAAAAACTGTATGTTAATCCTCTTACCTAACTAGAACGTTTTCAAATGTATGGCGAAAGTTTACATCAAAATTCACAAAAACCGGATTGACGGCCATTTTTCTGCAATAACAATGTTGTTACATTGATAGCAAGTACTTAAATACTATTTGCCGAGATAACAAGATCGAAAAACAAGAACTATTCAAAATGACAGATCATCTGGCTAAAATATATTGAACAGAATAGGACAATCGCAAACATTGTTAAATCATAGCAAGATCTCTTCATAATAACAAGTAACAATATTGCTATAGCTAAACAGAATTGGCCTGAATGTCAAGGAAAAAAAAAGAGAAATAAAAAGGGAAGACCTGGGCTTTTTGTCTTGGTGCACGGATTAATTTTGAGGTGAACTAAAAACAAGTTTCGATTCAGGTTTTGTTAGAGTGTAATTTTGGGCTTACTAAAAATCGGGCTAAATTTTTATCACAGTGCAAGCGATGGTCTTGAATGTTTACGAACTTGCTCCACTGTGTAGTGCTATCGGTCGGTGATTCGATTCTTGTTTTTGGAGGGGAAATCGCGCAGCGAAATCAAGGAGCCGTTGGATGTTCTGTACGGTGACCCTTCTCCTCAGATGGCGACTGTCAAACATTGGTTTAACAATGAAATGCGAAAGGCTTTTGCGGCCATCATCCAATGTGATTTGGTTGGTTTTTGTGTAGTTAGGCCATCGTAAAACATGTTTGCTTGACGTTTCGCCAACACGAGAGGTTGGCATCTTCAGAAGATGTTAACAGTTCGGAGTGCTGTGAGCTACTGACATCTCCGCGGTCTTAGCTCATATTTACAGATATATGTGGCTCGGGTGGTGGGGAGAGCTCTTGGGGAATCCTCTGCTGGCGTTGCACTCGGCTGTTGTTTTGCCATTTGGATGACGCAATTTCCGTGTTTCTTCATACTGGTAGCCAGGTTTTGTGTACTTTCAGTGAATCCTCTGTTTTGTTAAAGTTGTCCATCTGTTTGTGTATCCCTATAGCCTCCCTGTATAATCTATCATGGTATGCTAGTGTGTTAGCAATGTCCTGAGCTTCTTAAAATTTAATACGGTGCCCGTTTTGGTGAGTGTGTGTTCGGCTACACCAGATTTTTCTACTTGACCCAGACGCTCTTTGATTCTGGTATTCACTGATCGTTTTGTTGTTCCGATGTACCCACTTCCACAAGTACAAGGTATGTGGATAGACGCCCGAAGACGACGATCTTTTGCCGATCTCAGACTTTCACTTATTTTTGTCGTTGGCCTGTATATTGTTTTGACGTCCTCCTTAAAAAGTAGACGTCCAATTCTGTCTGTGACTCTGGGAATATATGGCAGAAATGCTGTGGCCACTGGTTGGTTGTTTTCTTTGGCTCTGGCGTTACTTGATGACATGGATTTTCTAATTTCCAGCTCTGAGTATCCATTGGCCATTAAGCTGTTCTTTAGATGTTTAAGTTCTAAATACAGCTATTCGGATTCTCATATTCTCCTGGCTGTTTCTGTTAGTGTTTAAATGATGCCATATTTCTGAGAAGGGTGGTGATTTGAGTTCCTATGCAGATACTGATATGTGTGCTTTGTTTTCTATATACCGTATGTCCCAGTCATCTCTCTCCGCGGGTTAGTAATACGTCCAAGAAAGCCAGTTTGCCGTTGTCCTCTAGCTTCATGGTGAATTTGATGTTGTTATGCAGGTTATTGATATGAGTGAGGAATTCATTAAGTTTCTCAGGTCCGTGGCTCACTATTACAAAAGTGCCATCGACATATATACAAACCCAAAATATGGTTTCGATATTTCGATATTGTGCCGATTCGGTGAGGTATTGCAGAAAAAACGGTCCCATTTGGCGAAGAACAAAGTGCTCTGCCACCATGACAACGCTCCGGCTCACACCTCGAATGAGAGGGTTACCGCCACTTTGCTGACCTCCAGAAAACGTATTTTTTATACGGGTTAATGAAGTTTGAGCATCGCTGGATCAAGTATATCGAACTAAAAGGAGACTGTGTTGGGAAAAAATCGCCACTTTTCCAAAATCTTCATTTTTATTTTGTAGGCTAAGTACTTATCGGACCACACTCGTAGGTCGTAGCTTGGTTAAGCGTAATACGAGGAAATAACAACTGACATTTTAACTCAAGTAATAACGGTCAGCACTTCGCCTGTCCTAATTTTCGGTAGCTGTTGAGTGTCCACCTTATAAACTTAAAACGCCACTGGAAGTATGCAAAGTTATTACATTGTCTTTCGCCTCTATAGGTCATTAACTGAGCGGTTCAAGATAACAAAATGTATACTTGAGAAAAAGCCGGTAGTATCAAGGTATATATTATAATAATACAAATTTATTGTCTTGTACTTTGGAGTCGGGATACTAATGTTGCCTAAACGTCTCTATAATGATTCAAAAGTAATGAATTGTGTAAGGCTTTCACGACCATCATTAGCAGCAGCAAATGTTTTTGGGCTATTAGGTCGTTGTTCTTCTATTTTGAACTCAGGAGCACCGCGGCCACCCTGGATACTCATAAATGCGAATAACCCGCTACGAGAAGCGGCAGTGTCATGTCAGTGTCATCGTAGACTTCAAGATTGCAGAGCTTGTGAAGATGCCAACCGCTCATGTTGACGAAACGTCAAGCATTCAAAATAGAAGACAACGGCCTAATATCCCAAAAACATTTGGTAATTCAAAAGTAACTTCCTAAACTTGTCTTGTAGTAGTTCCCTAACTCATCGCACTTTAGCCGATCTCGCAGTTTTGACAGTTCATCAACGTTAAAGTTGACTTATTTTGAAAATGACTGCTTTCTATCTTATGTCTTTTGGAATTGTAAAAAAAGCTTAGGCAACCACGGTTCTGCGAGCCATTTGTCTTGTATGACAAGATTTTCCAATTCTCTGTTAATCACGTTTGTAAAACAAGGCAAAGCCAGACGCGTTGGTGATCTTTCGGGATGTACAGTGTTTTAATGAGCAGTCGGCGTTGCTTCAAAGATGGTAATGATCAGCCGTCAACATTTATCACTTGGAAATAAAATTGATCCCCTTCGCTATATTCGCCGATGTACCGTACCTACTACAAATCATATCTCAAGGCACATCGAGAAGATTCGAGGAAGTTTCGCAATTAATTTATCTCCGGCTGGTAGGAATAAAGTCCCAACAATAAAAAATGAAGCCTTATTATTTGCGTCAGCTTTCACGTGTCACTGGATGAATTTTTACAAAACCTATGAAAAAGCTTGTTCACCAAAGACAGACACTATGGCTTGCGGAAATATACTGAAGTAGTGAAACAACTACGTATCATCAACACCAAACAACAAGCAGAGCTGCGATAAAACAGGCGACGCCTGTTATATCTAGAAAAGCTGAAGAGCCTAGTTCATCTCAACCTCAGCTCAAGAATGTTGGTGAGAGATTCCAGGTTGTCGAAAGCAACTAGTGAAAATAATTCAAGCACATTTAAATAAGTGCAGAGCGGCACACGATTTGCTTGACCAATTCGCCAAAGAAAATTGGATAGATGTTGCACTGGAACTAGATCCGAATAAAAAGATAATAGAAGGTAGTCCATGGAAATCAGATGCAGATGGGGATCCTGCAGTTAGGATAAATAACCGTACAGATGAAACATCTATTAAGGGAATGCGTACAAAAAGGGGATGATTTGGATAGAAATGGAAAAAGTAGATTTGTGCTCTGTACACATTTCGCCAAGCATATCAATGGAAGACAACTCGGTGAGACTAAATGAATTTGTTTGGAGAATAGCGTACAACATAGCTATGAAAGTGATTATTTCCGAAGTGCTCGCTCGTCGAATTGAAGAGGTTGCAATGCACTTAAAAACAGGTACGAGGTCCTTCAGTTTCATATGCTTCCGGGAATTCGCCTGATAGGCTTTGCTGACGACCTTGAGGTCACTAGGAAAGAGAGAGGTACACTGGAAAGGCTTCTGGCATATGGAATCATGAGAATCACCATATGGATGAAATATAATATCTTGAAATTAGCTTCTGGGAAGACGGACGTGGTTATGTTTTCGACTGACTGAACAGATAAGGCTTATCGTGGATACGCCAAATAAAGTCGTTGCACCCCTGATACGGTTCATGTCATCTGTTGGAGGACCCAGTAGTGAGTGGCATAGGATTTTGGCAGGGGTAGCTAAATGGATTATGCTGTCCACAGGACCTTGAGGAAAAATAAATGTAGGCAGCTAATGCACAGAAGCCAGTGAAAAGAGTGCTGCGGGTGGTCTGTGCCTACAGAATAGTCTCGACCGATGCACTGCTGGTGGTGGCTGATATCTCGCCAATTGATTTGCTGTCTGAGGAGAGATGCACCGAAGCCAGAAGCGACGAAATGGAGGCACTTTTTTTCAGATGGCAAGAGAGACGGGATGTAACTAGCCATTGTGCATGGACTAGAAGACTGATGCCAGATATTAAACTTGGATTGACAAGGAAGCGGTACGGATATCACAATATACGCCAAATGCGAATATTGCGATGAAGAGGAGGATACTCGTAATCATCTATTCGAATGTAGAAGGGCTGACTTCCAGATACTGCTGGAATTGACGACTGGCGAGGGGCTCACTTCTGGCAGTTTTGCGACGCATGTTAGCGAGGGCAGACGGGTTGATATTCAACCCAATAGTGAGGCGGATGATGCTGAACAAGCTGCAGGAGGACTAAAATAGGAAGAAGAAAATCGCGTATGTACATGTACATGGGTAGAATATATGTATATGTACGATGGAGGGTAGATAACTAATACCTTTGGTATGAAAGCTATGAACACTGTTACGAAATGCTATAAGAATTGCCGTGGTGGGATGTTTGATGAATGACTGAGGAGAATCTTACACTTTGTACAAGAAACGCCGACAAGGCAATACTGTCGAGCTTTTTGACATAGAGTGGATATAAGAGCTTTCCACTATCAAAAAAATGGGCCTATTTAACTGACTTGAATCATTAAATTCCTTTGTTATACGTTTTTCTAAGGGGCTACCTTATGCTAAACATAATAATTTATGAAGTGATGTCAGCGTTGCATGAGAAGCGTAGAGTCAACCTACTTGACATTTTTCAAATCAACAAAAAACGGGGGTGCGATTTTAGACGCTTCCATTATATTTGGAGAGTTAACACGGTATCAGAAGTTGTAACCGTTCTGCAACACTCCTATTTAGACTACCTAATATCGCTTCGCTTGTCCACTTTTATTGGTTCGTGCCGCTTTACCAGAATACATGTCTATTTAACGACATCGAAATCTGAAAAAGCGTGTTAGGTGGTAGCAAAATGTTATTTCCAGCATAAAAGTTCCGCACTTACTGTGCTCCCAGTGGACCTCATCTGCATTTTTATGACGTTCGGCTCGTCTAACTTTTGGTAAAAATATATGGAATATTAATAGTAGGGTCACTCGTCAGTCAAATCAGTGTCTTCGTAAGTAAAGCATTCGTCCATATTGACGGTTATCTTTCAATGTAGTTTCCAATATCTTAACAAATGAAGACCTACGATGGCACCGCGGATGTATGTTTTGCAAAAAATAGATAGGAGTGCCGCGGAATTTAATGCAGCGCCTTCAGAGTGTCACGTAACCTGTTTTGGAAAAACCAAATCGTGTAATCTTTTGACATTATTATATTTCACATCCATTTTTTAAATATTGCAGTATTTGAAAAATTGTCAAACTCTTACATGAACTTGAATGCCAAATTGCAAATAGTATTTTTTTGTATTAAGCATGTCCGTCTTACATTCCCACATCTCTCAGGAAAAAAGTTACAAAACGTGTTAGATCTTATCCAAACTTCTTGTTTATATCTTAAAAAATGAGTTATGGTGACACTGCGGAGGTGTATTTTAGAAGAAGTCTGATTACATTAGCTGTTTTTAACAGTGCACTAAATATTCGTAGTCTGTAGATTTTGGCTTCTGGCGGGGAACATCGGGAATCACAGGCCAGCCAGCCAGCGTGCACTGCCGCCTTGTGCCGCTGCAGTCCAATATTCTGCGCAAGTTCATGCATTTATGGAAGCCCTTTTACAGAGAGTTATTTCCATGACGATATGAAAATATGTATATAACTCCTGGCTGCAGAAAATACGTTCCAGATGGCGGATGACTGTGAAGTTTCTTCTCGATATTGGCGCTATTCTTCTGTACTTCTTCAAGAAATGTATACGTTATAAGGAAGCCTTAGAACAAATGTGCTTGACTTCTTCAAGTCTTATTATAACAGGTGATTTACATCTAAATATATGGAAAATAACTACAGCATACCCTTTAAATTTAAAAAAGTAACTGCTTTCTCTCAAACAACCGTATGCGAGACCATTTTGTCGTCACTAGAACTTAGAGCAACCCAATGGACAAAGCAAACTGTTATTTAAACTCTCTCAAAAACTAAAACAATTAGTTTTAGATATTATCCAGTTTTTGAATTTTATTGAATCATATGTATAGATAATTTAAATCTTGCTGTATTAGGATACTTTGAGGGCCCTGTATGGTGTTCCACAAACTATCCGTTTTAACCTTAAGCCTTTGTGCAACTTTGTTCTACTTATTCAGTTTTAAAAAAATACAAAAACTTTTTACAATACATAAATGAATATTTGTGTTAGCAGCTACCTATAGAATAATTCAGTAAATAAATAATAATTTAATCGGTGGAATCAGTGGAAACCATCAATTCTGTCTGTTCCACTTGTTTTTGGATTATTGATTACTTTTTGTTAATAATCGTTTTCACTTCCCACGACAATTGTCGAAGAACTATTGTACTTGTGGAAATTTCGTAAACGAGATATGTTTTTTGTTGGTCTGTCCGCTAGTCCTTAGCCCTGCTATAGCTTGGAAAGTATACTGGCCGGATTTTGATGAAATTTTAAAATAAGGCTACCACTATGTCGAGAACGTAAAGCTTTGTAGTCCTTGAAAAGCGGTGCAGTGGTGGAGCTGTGTTCAAAAAAAAGTCGCTCTAATTCCGTTTTTTGACGTTTGATGAGGCTCTTCTATTTTCGGAAAAATCATTGTATATGTTTAAATTTGGTGACCTATGTTGCAGATTTGGAATCAGCAAAAGATTCTACTAAGAACATTCTGATATCGGTAATACTATGCGTCAACGAATTCGGACTAGGCAGTAGGAGGAAGCTGACAATTTTTTTTATCACTAAAATTACGTAATAAGTAGTTAGCATGCAAGTTCATACTACGCTCAGGCTGATACCGCCAGTTTAACCACTATTGACAGTTCACATTATATTCATACTTTTCTGTGAAAACGTTTAAAAGTACATGGGTTCCATACAATTTTCTGTTCCAAACAGTCGCTTTTGACGGCTTTTGTGGATTGCAAAAAGCAGTTTGAAGTGAATAATAGCATATATTTTAATCGATAAATGTTATAGTCATCGGCGTTTCGAAAGGACATGTACCTCAACATTGTTTACTTTAATTTCGAATCTAAAAAGTAATAAATAATAGTTTAAAAAAACTGGAAATTATATTTTGAGGTCAATAATAATGATTGATTGTTCGACCATCTATTACTGTAATTAAAAATTATTTCCTATCATCTAGTTCGGTTAGCTATAAAAGCGTGTTTTTTAGTTTTTTAAACTATTATCTATTTTTCATTTTTTAGTTCTATTTATCAATTAGTTTTTTGCGGACATGTATTGAAATGTCTTATGAATCATTTCGTGATCTAATCATTTCATTTAAAACTTCATTGTTGCATGAGGTTTTTCCTGCTAACTTAGAGCAATCAAGTTCGTCAATCCGAATACCGTCTAAAGATCTTACACGACTAAGTGCTACATAAGCTTGTCCAGCAGCAAACAGTCGCGAGCGAATTTATCAATCCTGGCGGTCCTAATAAGGAGAATGGAAAACTGTTATCAAATTATTGCATTGCCATCGGTCCTTGATGCGTGTGCGAAGGTTCAAATTAATCAAACTTCTGGAAATTGGTGAATAAAAAAAGGTATACCACAATCTGCCTCCTTTGAGGATTGAACTCACGACCACTGGTTTACAAGACCAGCGCTCCGCCACTGAGCTACATAGGCTTGCAGTTCCGCTATTCTTAACGCGGCTTTTTATTAACATCTGCGTTTTACAGAATTTTATGAATAAATATAATGGAAAACAGTAATCAAATTATTGCATTTTCATCGGTCCTTGATTCATGTGCGAAGATTCAAATTAATCAAACGTCTGGAAATTGGTGAAAATTATGCTCAAAGATTCCGTTACATGCATACATACAGGTCAAGCTAATATAAACGTGTTAAAAAGGAAAAGTACTTTCGCGGTATAAGTAGTAATTTCACGATCTCATTTTAGTTCCACGAGGTTCTATGAAGGAAGCTCGGTAAAAAAACTGTGAATATCAAATTAATGGGAATACTTCCATATCTTTTTATTGGATAAATATAGTGACACTAATATAATAGCAGGAACTTTCATATTATGCTCAACTAGGTATTTACTTTAAGCCAAGAATTTGCTCGAATCACAACTATTCAGAAAAACCGAGTAGAATTGATGCAAGATGTCCCACTACTTCCAATATCAGGTATTCCGCCTTTGTTGCTGTTTGATGGAGACAAGGTATCGTATTATTCACCTTCCAAAAACCACGAATCAAGCAGAATTGTTCAAATGCTGTACCGTTAATAAATATTGCCTTCTCTGTTTATTAGCAATAACCGAGTCATTCACTTTGCAATACAGATAGCATTTCTGCCCTGCTAAACGTGAGTACATCCATTACGATTGGCTTGAGTACCTCTCCAGAGAAAATAAAATGTTCGTCGATGTATTGGCTTGTCACTTTGATAGGTAATGGTACGACATTGCGACGCCAGTAAATTGACTGGTCTTGGCGGCAAAGGTACATGCGAGCTAGTGGTGACGTATATTTCACGAATTGTGACTTAGTTACCGATATTTCAAAATCGAGAATCGAGCCGGATCACCGAGGACTTGATCTGGCACTGACATTAAAGCAAGATTGGGATCTCTGTATGATCCCTCGGGGGGAATACTACTTCTGAGGAAGGTACTCTGAGGCTTCTGATGGATACGCACTTTCCCGGTTCCACAGTAGCGCGATCAATCACAGAGTGCATGCAGTTGCTCAGGCCCTCAGGGGAGGACTGGTGCATGGATAGGGAGATTGTCACCTTCGAAAAGGACGGTATGGGCAGTAGATTCGTTTGCTCCATACAAAAGTCCAGGTCTGGACGGCGTATTTCCGGCCATGTTACAGCAGGGCGGAGTTCGGTTGTTCCTCACCTGTTGAATGTGTTTCGAGCATGTGTGGCCACGGGCTTCACACATAGAAGCTGGCGGCAGGCTAAAGTGGTATTCATTCCTAAACAGGGCAGAGCTAGATATACTGGCCCGAAGTATTTTCATCCGATTATCTTTCATCTATTGTACGTAAGACACTGGAAAGGATAGTTGATAGATGCTTAAGGGATGGCCCGCTGGAAAGGTGTGTCATTCATGCAAATCAGTTTGCATACCAAGCTGGAAAATCGACTGATCTGGCCTTACACAATCTGGTCGGTAGGCTGGAGAAGACTCTAGATCAGCGAGAAGTGGCACTCGTGGCCTTTTTGGACATTGCAACAGCTATACTGAATGACGTAAGCTGCAGCGTGAGCGTAGCTAGAGGCTGCCCTCAGGGCGGAGTTCTGTCACCCCTACTGTGGTGTATCGTGGTGACGAACTCCTCGTGAGGCTCAGCAGTATGGGTGTCTACGCGCAAGCCTATGCTGATGACGTAAGCATAGTAGTTAGGGGGCGTTTTTGTAGAACAGTCTCGATTATGCAGGGCGCTCTGCGCTCTGTGGAATCGTGGTGTAGGGAAGTCGATCTTTCTGTTAACGCTAAAAAGACCGAGCTGATCCTATTCACTAGGAGAAGAAGGCTTGACGGGCTGGTCATGCCGACCTTCTTTGGGACTAGATTAATATTGTCCCAGTCAGTGAAATATCTGGGAATTATCCTGGATTGCAAACTGAACTGGAGAGAGCATGTTGAAGACAAGGTTAGCAAGGCTCGCAATTCGATCTGGGCCTGTAGACGTGTTGTCGGTGTAAGATGGGGGCTTAAACCCAAAGTGGTATACTGGCTCTACACGACGATAGTATACATCCGTCTCTCTTGTACGGCTCCCTGGTCTGGTGGCCTTGCATTAGACCTGAGACGACTAAGGCCAAACTCAATAAAATTCAGCGTATGGCCTGTATTAGTATTACAAGCGCATTGCGAACAACGCCATTGAGTGCAATGGAAGCTCTGTTGGATCTCCCACCGTTGGATCTGGTGATCCGCGGTGAAGCGAGAGTAGTCGCTGATCGACTGGGGAGTCAGGGCAGCCGGGCTTTCTTGAATCCTGTCAAGGGGCATACTGCCATCTTAGTCGAATTGCAAAGGGAGGACCCCGTCCTTCTAAGCAGGGGTGATCGTATTACCCCTAGATATCGCTTCAACCGCAGGTTTATTGTCGAGTATCCAACGAGGGAGGAGTGGGACGCCGGTAGCCGGGGACTCTCCGGAGTGAGCGGGCAGGTCTGGTACACGGACGGCTCGGTCACCGAAGAGGGCTCAGGTGCTGGGGTCTCTGGGCCTAGAACTAGGCTATCTCTGCCTGTCGGTGGATACACCACTATTTTCCAGGCGGAAATCTTTGCGATTCTGGCTTGTGTATCTCACATTCTGGAGGAGGGTGGGCCTAGGAGAAGAATAACAATCTTATCTGACAGTCAGGCTGCAATGAAAGCACTAAGTGCCTATAAGATTACTTCGAGTCTTGTATTTCAATGCAGGTAGGTTCTGGATTGCCTCGCAGCGAGGCATCCGGTATCGTTAATATGGGTACCGGGGCACGCTGGGGTAAGGGGCAATGAGACGGCGGACATTCTCGCGAAGACAGGATCAGCCAGCAAGCTCGTTGGTCCTGAGCCAGTTCTAGGAGTGACCGCGCATAAAGCTAGGAGGAAAATGGAGACGTGGGTTGCAAGACAACACTCTCAGAAATGGAGAAGTATCTCCAGACATCTCCGCCAGGCACGGGAACTCATTGAAGCTTGAACTCAAGGCGACTCTCAACTTCGCTAAAAGGGCGAGGCTTGTGATCTAAGGATTGTAGAGGTGCATAAGGGCTCGTTTAAGTGGCCTATGCACTGGCTCCTTATGGTGGCCGGAATGCCTCTAATTTCAAGATTCATTCATGATCTGGCACGAACACATCTCCTCAAAAGCGGCAGCTGCTGGGAAAAAGCTAGCCTATTTGTTTAAAACTAAGAATTTCTTTTCTACGCATGACCTCCTCACTCTATACAACACCCAGATCGAGTGTTGCTCACACGTGTGGGGTGCTGCCGCCCCGACTACATCCATGCTCAATGCTGTCCAGGGGAGGGTTGTCCGACTGATCGATGACTCTTCTCTAACAGACTATTTACTTGATACGTTGAATCTCTATCACAGATGACTACTAATTTATGATAGTTATACCTATATAAAAAACAAACTTTATAGGTTTTTCGATTGTTCTCTTTCTTAGAAAATGCACAGATGTATCTTGCTATGCTACAGCTATTCGAAAGTCGTGATTACGTCAGTACCGAAATCAGATATCACAGAAATTCAAAAATAACGATACCGGCCATCTCTAATCATGTCGTAGGCGTATTCTTCGCCACAGGCTGGCAGAAATTCCAGTAGCGGCGTTAGGAATAGGCTTTCTTGTTTGACTTTGCGTCAGTAATCTACTTGACAAAATAGTCGAAGTGGAAGTGCGGAGCTAACCTGCTAGACTCCATTTTTTACGGCTATAATGTACCTTTTTCAGATTGTGATATTAATATTATATAAGAATATTCTTCCATTATTTTTTGATATTGTATTCATATATACTAAGTGACATATAAATCCGAACACCCAGTTTAAATGATTTTATTTTAATAAAAGTTGGTGAATGTATTTATCTTACTGTAAATAACAATACTGCTTTTTTTTAATTCACTAACGCTCAAAAAATGAATATTTCAGCCGCAGTAAAGAATCAACGTTGGCGGATTTTGGTTCTTGACATCCTTTACGATCGGTTACGATGCCTAGAGTACGGAGACCTGTACGATTTCGTCAACTTAGTGAATTTGATAGGGACCGTATTTTGGGACTTCGGGATGCTGGACTTTCTTTTCGGGCAATTGCAGTTACAGTGCAAAGAAGTGTAGACACTGTGGTTAGGTGTTGTCAGGCATGGCTTCGAGAAGGCCGTACGCAAAGAGCAAGGGGCACTGG
Source organism: Acanthoscelides obtectus (assembly GCA_963669975.1). NCBI lineage: Eukaryota > Metazoa > Arthropoda > Insecta > Coleoptera > Chrysomelidae > Acanthoscelides > Acanthoscelides obtectus. The sequence continues at coordinate 68,900,298 of CAVLJG010000003.1, read as the reverse complement.
ACGCCGCCGTAGAACAACAGACCGTGAAGATCGCCGCCTAAGATTATTGGCCTTAAGGGACCGTTTCGTCACTACCAGGTCCACTGCAAATGAATGGTTTGCAGAACACGGAAGACCTATTGGCATGCGAAGTGTTTACCGACGAATGAGAAGTTTTGACTTGTTTTCATACCCGCCACACTGGGTCCTCCCTTTAACTCGAGAACACCGACGTAATCGCCTTGAGTGGTGCAGACAACGGTCACTCTGGGATCAGGAATGGAACAGTATTGTCTTTAGTGACGAGTCTCGATTTTGTTTAGGCATGCACGATGGTCGTGCCAGGGTTAGAAGGCGACGTGGTGAAAGGAGGAATCCACAGTTTTTTGTTGAAAGACATGTTCATCACACTGTTGGAGTTATGGTTTGGGGTGCTATGGTTCCAGGTCACCTTTAATCTTCATCAGATGTAACATGAACGCGCAGCGTTATGTCCACGAAGTTCTAGAACTCCATCTTTTACCCTATCTTGACACCCTGGCAGATCCACATGTTGCAAGAGTCACAATAGGCTTCTTTCAACATAATGATGTCACATTGTTACCATGGCCACCAAGATCTCCCCAATTGACTTATCCCCAATTGAGCACGTGTGGGATATGATGGGTAGGAGATTGCTCAATTTGCAACATCCTCCTCAGACTCTAGAAGCACTTCGAGAGGAGTTGGTGGTTGCCTGGAATGAGATACCACAGGAGGACATTGACCACCTGATCAGAAGCATGCCTACGCGCGTTGGAGAATGCGTAGCACATCAGTATGCATCCTCACATTATTAAATGTCAAAGGGCTTTAAAGCAGTGCAATCGTTTTGAAATTTTTATCATTTACTTATTATGCTTCATTAAGTACTTATACAAACTTTTATTAAAATAATACCATTTAAACTGGGTGTTCGGATTTATATGTCACTTAGTATATTTTTCATAGGTAATATTTTCACATGTTCTCTATTCGAATCCGTCGCCGTTATGCCATTTCTATTCACATGAGGGATCCTCAATAAGAAGAATTGCGCATATTCGACGTAATAACCTTACACGAAGTGCTAAAAACTTTTCCAATTATGGAACACCCATATCGCAGGCCTTTTGAGAGTAGTTCAATTATTTCAGAAAATTGTATGATAGGACAAAAGGAAAGGAGCAACATTTATCTTAGGACCGGACCAGTTAGAAGTTTTTTCTATTAAGAGCAACTTTGTTTCGAGTTTGATGTTATGATCCCCACTTTGGAGGCGTACGATAGGAGAATGGGAGAGGTGGAACATCGAATAGCTTATAGTGGAAAGTTTCATGTTGAAATGTCATGATTTCGAATGAGTTTTTTTAACAGGGTCGAGTTCAATGCCGTTTTCATTAAGATGGAAAAGAAATGATATGACGCGAACATAGACTTTTGTCAGTATTTACTGAATTGTAGCCTATACACGAACGTATTATCTAGCGAAAAAATGAAATCCTCACAGGATCCACGCTTGTAAACGGTGCACAAAATTATAAAACGTCGGTACAACATTCCTGTCAAGTTCGTTAAGTCACATAATTGATTTAGATATAATTGTTGGATTTATATTAATATAAATAACGAAAATGTTTTAAGAAAAACTCCTGATATAACACAAATTCATGCAACACTGACAACTGACCACCATATATTCGATAAGGAAGGGCGTAGGTATTATTTACCATCTAAAACATAAGTAACTGTTTCACATGAAGGTTCGAAACTGCCGAGCTTTTCAGAAGCACTTCAGGTTTCAAGATCATTTTCATTGTTGTGCTTGTGTCTGGTTAACAAATACGGTATGTTGTGTTTTGATGCTATGTTGTTGATATTCTATGGGACATACTTCGAGTTAGAATCTTGGTTTCTAGTTAATAAATATATAGCCTTAATAATCTCTAACCTGTTCCTACAATTAGTTTATGTCTATAACAGCATTTTCCTGCCCTAACCGTAGTACCGTCCATCTTGCAACGTTGGGCGCCTCTCAACAATATCTGAAAGCATGTTGCGTCACATGTGGCGGAACGCCCACAGAGCACCAGTCATGCGGGACACATACGAATACGGCACGCCGGCCTCAGCACACGTAGGGAAGCTTGTAGCAAAGATTTTGTTCTGAATATTTGAGGGTAAATGTACGGGGCAATCGTTGATGTGTGAAGCATGTCTAATAGGTTCGTCAAATTACTGCGATTGGACCGATTTTCAAAAGCTACAACTACTTCTTCGCTTTTGGCATAATAGTAATCTTGAGTGAAAATAACGTTCCAAGTTGTAGACGAGCCAAGATTAGCGGACAGACAGACAGATATAACATCCAAAAAACAACAGTTCATTTTCGAATTTTGTTGCTATTACAATACCTTCTCGCCACTAAGCGTTTGGAAGTAAAAATACCTGTGTCTTTGAAATCGAACAGAATATGGCTACAAATTGTTCAAATATCGTGCCTGTGTCTCAATTTTATAAGGCTTATTGCATCATTTCAATATTTTGCATAATTTTCTTCTAGCCTAGGTAAGAATTTAGAGCGCGCTATCTATAGAACGTTGCCACAAATTTCTCCGGCTTGCGGATTGTTGCGGAGGCGGAAGGAGTTCTGCCGTTTTCGCCACGCGCCCCTGAATAATCACAAAGAGGGGCACGAATTTTTAATCTTCCTGATAGTGAGTGATGGTGACGCACACTCAGCACTCTTTCTGTTGTGAAGATATTCGTTGTCTAAATTCCTGACATACTGCTGGTGCAAGTAATACAAGGTTCACCAGAAAGAACGTATGTTTTTCGAATGAGTACTACATCGAGTGGGCTGGTCCCGTGTTGGTGGGGAAGAACGTGTTGGGTAGTGGGATAAGTGCCGTTTCATTTGGCCCGATGGTTTGGAACGTTGAGCATCGTGAGTACACTGTACGTCGGTACTTTTAAAATGGCGAGTCTGTCGTTCGAACGCAACGTAAGTTTCGCGTTCACTCTCGTGTTCTACGTCGTGGGACAGTACCAGACCGTAACACCATTTTGAGACGGGTGGCAGCATTCACCACAACAGGTAATGTGATGAAGAAAAAGCCGCCTGTGCGAAACCGTACTGTTAGAACCCCCGAAAACGTAGACAGAGTGAGAGTTGACACGCTGCAAAGCCCGAATCGTTCCGTCCGTTTGCATGCCAGTTCCCTAGGAATCCACGTGTCCTCTGTAAGTCGCATCTGGAATAAGGTTTTGTGTTCCATCCTTACAAAATCCAACAACTGTTGCCAGGGGATTATGCACAGTGTTAATTTTGCACAGCTCATGATTGAACAGTTGGATAACAACAACATGACGTTGTTTATGAGTGATGGGGCACATTTTAATTTACATGGATACGTCAATAAACAGAATTCTCGATATTGGTCTCCAGTGAATCCCCAACAGTTGCATGAGCAGTTGCATACCCCGAAAGTTACAGTTTGGTGAGCAGTAGGCTCAACGATAATTATTGGCCCTTATTTTTTTGAGGATGATGGAGAAACAACTACTGTAAATTCAGAGCGTTACATCCACATGCTGAACAATTCCTTTTCCGGAACCTCGGCGTCAACGTTTCCGTCTCAGAACAGTGTGGTTCCAACAAGACGGCAAAAAATTCCTAGGACGTCTCATTTCACGTCATGGCGATATTCCATGGCCCCGTCGCTCCCCGGACCTGTCAACGTGTGATTTTTATTATGAGGCTACCTGAAATCAAAAGATTATCAAAGCAAGCCTCGAACCCTCGTCGATTTGAAGGAGGAAATACGAAGAGAAGTAACCCAAATTCCTGCATGGATACTGACCGACGCAATGGACTCATTTCGGGAGAGGCTTGATTCCTGCATTTCGGCTCATGGGCGCCATATGGCCGACATAGTTTTTAGAACGTAAAATTTGTTTTACTCAAGAAAGTGGCATGTATTGCTACTTATTTTGACTGTACTACTCATTTAAAAAACATTCGTTCTTTCTGACCGAGTATTTGGTACCCGTATTCAACTTAACCCTACTAGCTTGGTTACATTGCAGTTAACTTTGACATTCCAATCTCGGCCTGGTGAAATGTCGCGCGACTGTTAAAATCGCAGTTCACGGAGGCGTTTCTAGAACTTAACAGCGTGTCTTTGTGGGATATTTCTCCTAAATTGTACACATGAAAGATGTCTGCAAACATTATTTAAAACATCGTGCAGCAAGAAATTACGATGCAGTAAGAATTCTATTACATTTTCTAATAGGATTATTTATTTCGTCCAAGGCTTCTGCAATGTAATGTTAAAAGTTTCTTTAATAGGAATATATTTTCCAGCCAGAAACGCTTGCGGAACTCTTCGTTATCCAATTCCGCGAAGTTGCACTTGGTTTTCTCCCTTCTTGGTCGACGCTGCTCTTCTTTACAATCATAGGATGGTGACATCGATGCTAACTCGATGAGTAGGTCAGATATAAACGTATTATCAAACAAAATCAAAATTCAAAGTTAAATATTTAGATAATCAACAAAATGCCGCTTACAAAGTTCCGAAATGTAAAGTACTTCCGGAGAGAGACGAAACAAAACCGAATTATCCTAAAATCGTTTTAATGTTTTCCTGATTTTAATCGCAGTGGGATTTCAAAATAAATTGCACATTAACATTGCGACTTTTTCTTCTCTACAAGTTGGTATAATTATGATTCTAATATGACGTTTCATCTCTTGACCTCCAGCATCAACTTTTTTCTTAAGGACGCCATATTGGATTTTTACGCAGATGAACGGATTTTTTAATTCTCATTTCAAAAATGTATAATAAATTTACATACATTGACATTGCTAAACCTTAGTTCTTCCTGAAAAACAGAATTTCTCAGGTAGGAATTGAAATTATCAGATTTCACTTGTTTGGTTTACCAGACCAGATCTCAAATAGAACATATCAACAAAGTTTGGAAGACTGAGAAGAAGAGAAATAAATCGAGCAGTGAATAATCTACAGAGAAGAATAAGGCTTTGCCTACAAAATAACGAGCATTTTGAATATGTGCTATGATTTACCTCTGATTATTTATGATTATTATTGTCATTACCATCAATAACATTCTCATGTTGTGTTCATGTTTCACTATACCGTTTTATTTTCTTAAAATTTTTTTCCAACAACAAATTCATGACCAAGTGAGGAAATACATAACTGACTTCAGAACTGAAAAGTCCATCCAAATAACAGAGTTCCAATACAGCGTCCATCTGAAAAAAAAACAAAGTCGAAAGAAAAAATCTCGAATTGAAAATTTGACTACGCCATTTTTAGAGGAGAATAAGAAACAATGACTGCATGCAATTTATTTTGAAAACCCATCTCAAATAAAGTCAGAAAAAAGTAAAAGTGATTTAGGGATAAATCTAGTATGCGAAACAAATGACAATTGATATTTTCAAGGCCTATCTAGGAAATTCTGCTTTTTTTAAATAACTAAGGTTTGGCATTGTCAGTGTATGACGTATTATACATTTTTAGAATCATAATTAAAAACTCTATTCATGTTCAAAAATCCAATAAGGCGTCCATAAGAAAAAATTAAGTTGATGCTGGAGGACAAGAGACGATACGTCATATTGAAAATTTAATAATGCCATCTTGTAGAGGAGAAAAAGTGTCAGTGTTAGTGTGCAAGCTATTTTGGAGTCCCACTAATCAAGTAAGGAAAAAATCAATGCGATTTCAGGAATATTCAGTTTATTCTGTCTATCTCCAGGAGTACTTTGAATTTCGAAACTGAGTAAGCAGCATTTTGTAAATTATCTGAATTAATATGCAACTTTGCCCCCATTTAACGTCCAGTGAAAGAAAACAATACATTTACGTAACCTCTGCGGCAAGAGCAACCTTAACCATATATGAACTCCATGTTTTTCTGGCCAAATAAAATCACATTTTAGGAATTGTTGATTCCAGATGTTTCATCTCAGGTCCAGTATTTTCTCACAACCACGTTGTTTCAGCAACTTGGATAACATAATTTCCTATTGTGGATCACCGATGTTTAATAAAACCTAGCGGATCTCAGAACCGTATCTACACCGCTGGCGCCCTAATAGTTGGATAGGGAGAGGCAGACCGATCAATTGGCGAGCGAGATCTGAAAAATGGTCTTTTTTGGCGCACTGTCCAGTGACGTAACCGTTACTTAAAACTATACATACAGCCTCTCCTTGTAAAGCTATTTTCATCCCTCGCAGATCTTCTGTATATCATCAGGAAAATACGCGATAAACCAGTTTTTTGAAGATTAACCTTAAACAATAAAGTTGTCCGATATAATTTTTTGTATCTCTGGATGAAGAGCTGTTCCATTCCCCAAGAATATACCTATTTCTGATGTAACATCCATCCATACAATATTTCGATAGTTAGCCTGATCTGTTCGTATGTGTTAAATCAGGAAGGTCAGGGAAAAATGTCAATTCAGTTAAAACACCAGGCAAAGCTATTATTTAGTTAGAAACAGAACTCTCTGGCCATGGTAATTATCAATTTTTTACAGAAACAATCAGTATACTATGGGTTCACTCCCGTAATAGTTTTCTTTCCAACTGCATGCTCCTTCACAAAGTGTTATCATATGGTTTGTAACTCCAAAAAGAAAAAAGATCCTATATTTATACAAAGGATCCGATTGAAAAAAGAGGTTGTTAGAAAAATTTTAGGAAGTGGCCAGGGACTTGTGTGTGGAATTTACATCATTGAATATCCTGCTTGTGTATTAGCCTGTATATGGTGTACCTGCTTTTCCACGCGTATGTTTCATGTATATCTAAACCACCTGTTTGTTTATAATGCATTGTGCACATCCGCAAGTGCTCTGCTAACCTTCAACCCGTTCAACCTGGTGCTTATATCTCCCTACGATCTACCCTCCCCGGTTCCGCCAAGTCGAACACGCAACGGCAGGTGTTGTTTCCTCCAGAGGTGATCAAGTCAGCGGCACTACAGCACTATTGCGATTTCTGTACAGTAACGTTTAGAAAAAGTTGGAGCATGTTCTTATAGTAAGTACTCCAGACTCCAGTGCCTTTTGTTTTTTACTTACACGTATAAAGAGACGGAAGTACAGCGATGGACTTTCGGTTATTAAGTCCGTTTTGGTCGTTTTTGATGTTTACACCATGAAAACCCATGTCACTAATTTGCGTCCTTGAATCTGTGGGTCGTATCTGTCTGCTGGCATTTTAGTAACCGCGTAATTTCAGAAACAGGTGAACAAATGTTGATCTTTGCGGAGCGATATGATATGGGAACATAGTAAATACAGAATGCTGCTTTGTTTTTGAAAGTCAATGCAGTGGTGGCAGAGCAATAAGCAAAAAATAAAAGACTTAGATATATTCAGCTTTCATTTTGGTGCATTTTTTCACTTTCTGATCATTTTTATATATAGGCATAATTTTTGGATTTTTTTAACAATCCATAGTTTGTCTTTGCACGTTTCTGACCATTTCAAGTGTTTCATAGTCACATTGAAAGGATTGTACGGAATTTTCGATAAATTTTTTTATTAATTCGTGAGTAATATTTATGGTAAAGTCGAGAGGCGCTTTTCGAAATAAACAAATGTGGCTGTAAAGAGGTCAACAGATTGGTATTTTCCTTAGAAAAGTGTGTGGTTAGCACTTAATATGCAAGTACTTTGAGATGGCTTTTACTGGCCACTTTATGGTATTGTTATAAAAATAAATACTTTATCTGATGGCTTAATGCGGGATAAAAACAGAAATGAAATAAAAGAGATGCTTTCCGTAATAAAAACGGATGATAGAATATGTTAATGCGTGAAGAATGAGGTTTTGCTCATATTTTTGTTTCATATTAGTAGTTTAGTAGTTTCATAAGCATTTCTTTGGAATGCGAGAAAAATAAATCCTCATCATTTTCAAAAGTGTTTCGAATGTCTGAACGTTACCTTTCATGATATAAATTTATGGAATAAGCGATTTTATACAGTTGAATTACTAGAAAAAATACCTGACTAACTGACCACGTATTGTAGAAAATTTGCTGCCCCTAAAACTCATCCTAAAAAACGTTGCCTATACAATTTTCCAGTTATTATGGGTTCAACGTGCAGACTGTTTAGTATTTTTGATCCGTATTGTAGCTTTGAGAAAGAGTCGTTTTCATGGCGTGCATTTTCCGGAACGAAGGCGTCGACGTCTTGAAATGTTTATCTTTTCATCGGTAAATACAAATAGCAGCAGTCTGCTTTAGATAAAACGTGAAATGGAAGCCGTATAAAGTAGAACCGTTTTTCCATTTCCAGCTTGATGTTTGCTTTGTCGGTTGCATCTTGGGAAAGTATTTATAAAGTTACCGTGTGGCAACTTTTATCATCGGAATACTAAAACTTTTAAAGTTATACAACCAAGCTTTAAAGGTCATATTAGAATGATATTTTTTTTCTAACATACATTTATACTGGCCTGAAATTCTGTACTTTTTCTAAATGCGGGACGACGTAACAACTCACTTCATTTCTAGTATACATCTGAAGTCTATAGACTACGTGTCAGGATTTTTATACTTAATTGACTATTTTCGATTCTAGTAACAATTTTCTTGAAAACTACGCCAGCTAGTCGCATCAAATTTGATATGGAGTAATGGCGTAACAAGCTCACTATGTATGCCGATTGTATTTAGTACTTGTAAAATTATTTTTTAATTATTTTATATTTACCGAATTCCTCTAAAGCCGCGTACAGACCGATCATCCAACGCAAGCCAAGGTACATGTGGTTTCAGATTTGGAGGTGTTCGAATCGGTGTGTACGGCGCGAGCCAACATAAGCCAACGGTTTCCACGGTCGGCGCTGGCGTTCGATTCCGTTCGCTCCTTGATCGGTATAACAAAGGCTCGACATTAGCGCCGAACTTAACCCAACGCGGTCCAACTAAACTAAATTTAGGTGTAGACCAGCTCTTTCCATCAACAAACGCCAACGTCTAATGTGCTTGCATTCGTTTGCTGGGCGTTGGATTTTCAGTCTGTATGTAGATAACTAATGATAATGAAAAAATCCCTAGGTAAATAATGAATGTGTCCATTCATGCAGAGCTCTTCAGTTTTCGTGCACAGAATTGTCATTGAAATTAAACTCTGTATCCATTTTTGAAGGTTACTAATAATTATGTTTACTAAAAGTCAATACAGAATATTGTATAGCTGAAATTATCGCTGTTAACTGTATTTATTTTATTTATTTGTCATTATTTTGGCATCTTGATACTGCTGGATAAATTTCAGTATTTGGAAATGAGTGGGAAACGAATGATGGCGTGTCGACGCATCTTCTATCTTTGTCATAAAATTCTCGGTTAGTGGTGAAAGAAATTCGATACATTCATTGGTCGAGAAAGCCATTATTGTCCACCGAGGTATGTAACTATTAAACATCGTTGCCAGTTGCACACGAGCGATAAATTAATATGCTGCAAAAAACGAGTACTGCAAAGCACCAAAAACTTGCAGTAATTTACCGCACTTTTTGCAGGATACAGGCATCACCGGATACGTCGCGCCGTAAAACGCGCGTTGTGTTAGCGCACGTTGATAGTGTGCCCTACTGTAGCAATACTAAAAGCTTAACGTTTGTGTGTCTCGGGTCTTAGTAACTGTCAATGCCTGGGGTGCAAATCCATAATGCTTCAACGATAGTAACAACTTTAGAAATTAACATAATTGTACATAATATATTTATAAATCGATACGTATGAATTTGATCGCTACAGTAATTTTAAATAAGCCAACTTTTGTTTAATAAAAAATAGTTCAGTCAAGTTAAGTTTGATCCATAGCATGAATATAAACAAAAGTACTTTAACGCAGTATGCAGGATGGCTACTTTACACTGAGGGGAATTGCAATGTTGCATACATCACAAAGAGACTTTAGTGTATTATTAAAAGTTAATGGTTTAAAGGTTATGATTATTTTTTCTCAAAGTATATAGTAAGTCAATATCAAATTAATTATTAACAAAATTATTTTAGATATTACTTTAAAAAGCCAGTCGGGGAATAAAAACGTCAGGGAGGTAACGTGAATGGACGATATGAAGATAAGTGTATATTAGGCAGAAACCACAAATTGAATTCCAGATAATATTATATATATATATATATATATATATACAGGGTGACTTTGAAGTTGAGTCATTAATTTTCAGATAATGATTGTAGAAGGAAGATAAACCAAAATATGTGTGTAAAAATAAAAAAAAAATTAAAAAAAAATTTTACCTTGTTTTATAAAGTATCCTCCCGACAAGTATTTCAGTGCGGACCTGTATTTGATCGTGAGGTCCCCTGTGAGGTCTTAAGTCACCTGATTCACGAGCCCGTTGTACTACATTAACAAAGGCACGAGGGGTTGGTTGCACTCGATTGGGAAACCGATCCGCATAAACATGTGCCATTTTTTATTTCGTTTGAGCCACGCAACAGACACTATTCACACGCGACTGAAACTGACTGTATGTATAACTGAACTGAATTGTAATCGTAAAAACATCGTTCCAAATTCTTTCGCTTTTTTGTTTCCGATGCGATGAACCGTTGTTGCCAAACACGAACACATGATATTATTGAGACAGGGCGGTACTCAAACTTCCAAAGGGCTATAACTTTGTTACTTTAATTTTACCAGAAAAATGGTAAAGGAAAAAAACATTTCTTTTGATCAGATCTACACACTGTTAAAATAAATGACTCAACTTCGAAGTTGAAAACTCTTCATGAAATACTGCTTAAGAATGAGTTTTTAAGTTTTTGGAACTTAAATAACAACGAATTACGTATAGGCGAAATTCATCAGATTTTCCCATTCAATAGTCTTTTTGACAATATGCAGTTTTGCTTTCAACATTACTGATGAGAAACTGGGGTAACTAAAAATAATCGCGCTCTACAAATTCAAATGGTACAAACAAAGCACATTCAACGTGTTCAATGTAATTCCTAGTTTAATAAGGTTAATTATATGAGTACCCAAACAGGATTAATATTTCAGCATTAATTAATCCAAATCAGATTGAACTACACATACGAGTAACCAAACTCATGTAAACTATTTGCATATGCTTCGAATAACGACAAAAGGGGATATGCCCTTATGTGACAATGCCAATTACTCCGTATTTTAAAAGTGTGACGTGCTTATAGTGGGGTGTTTGTTCAACCGACGATGATACTGTTACTTTATCACCTGAATATATTTTACTAAAAGCTTTTTTGTTTCAGGTGAGTTCAACTATATCTTCTGATTCGGTAAGACTATATAATGCTAGTTTGAATTTCAGCGTAGCCTGATATGGTCAGACTGTGAGACGGGAAAAATTTTGCACTCAATTTTCACAGTTAATTAGTTAGGTGATGTGAACATTTTTGTCAGTCTAGGCGGTTGAGGTTTGTTTCAGGGATGGAAAGATGTAAGGTGTGAATTGATGCTAAACTCTAATTGATACGATTTTGACCCGGGGCAGGAAAATGCTCTGGACATCCAGGCTATATTTTGTTTCACGGAGTTGGAATAAGGAGAGAGAAGGAGGGGGATTCAGAAACAACTGCATCGAAATATATAGTTTGTTGCGTCACAGTTACAATAACGCAGTGTTCAAACCGAATAGTCCTGAAGGCCCAGAACCGGTTTTGATCTGGTCCGGGCAATACTTCTCAGTCATTCTAAATCGTAGAACAAAATTGTCTAAAAGACCTTGGCTGAATTTTTTCCTCAGAACAAAAGTGGTATTCGGATAGTCTAGAATTTAAGACTTAGAAATATGTGTCGATTGCGTATCGAATCAATCCTCTTAAATATTTTGGACCACCTTTAAAAACCTTTTAAAATCAGTACTTTTACAATAAATGATGCTCTATATGTTGTTTGCTAGTGTGCTATATATCTTTAAAAAATAAGCTCCTATTGCTCAAATGCCGCCAGACTAAATGTTTTCTGGGACATTTTCTCACTCAAGATCCGAGTGTCGAGTTTAGATTTGGAATATGCAATTATTTCACGGTCAAATATCCAATGTATGATTTAATTTTTTTCACGTCTTCACCTTATTTCACTTACAGATTGACTGCATTATTTGAATACTTTTTCCTTTTAACTACATTCGCTGCTTCTGATATCTCCTTCGAAAATCAATATTAGAATATGGGGGCTCCGTGCAATTTAAAATATGGAAAACGTGCCCGAACGCCCGAATCCCGATACTGTGAAGTTTAAACTGAAGGGTTCTTCAGTATGCTCCTGAACGGAGTATTTCCTCTACTTCTCGTGTATATATAGTCAGTTTGTGCAATTACTGCAGGAAAAATAAAATTCGAATCCATTTCCATTTATTTTCAATCCGTTGGTTTGTAAATTTTGTTCTGCACAAGGGATGTTGGCAAGCCGATATAGTACTCGTACATAAAGTAATAGTTATGGTATTATACAGAATAGTTGGACAAACTATGACAATTAAGGAGGCCATAAAAGCGTCCAACAATTTTAGGAACTAGTGACAATACGACTCTAAAAGATACGGAATTGTAGGAGGGTAAGGAAGGATTTAAATAGAGATTTAGAGATATCAACATACATTAGTATATAGCATAGCGTTAGCATGCTAGCAACTGCGCTAGTTATGGTATTATATCTTGATGTTTGAATGAGGATTGAAAATGAACCAAAAGCTGAGGTTTAATTTTTTTTTTTATGAAGTTAATTTCCCAAAAGTACAGTAACACGTTTCGATGCTGACAACTGGCCTTCGACTGCCTATTTCACAAGATGTACAAGATACAAGAACACAATATCTCCGTCATCCACCTTGTAGAGAACTAGCTCAGTAATCGAACAGAGCGCGGAAAAATTTTGATCGTTTTATCCAGTTCAAGGGAGTTAGTGAATGATGTGCCGCAAGCGTCAATTTTTGGTCCGCATTTATGGAACTTATATCTGTGGGACCTTCCAAAAAACTATATTGCGGTAAATATTTTCTCACAGTACGCCGATGACTGTCTACTAGTATGACATATCATTTTCACCATTTTAATGTGACTAATTTATAAACTACAACCCTGTAAACATTCGAACAGATTTTTAAAAATTTTGCTTCCTGCCACTACAACCCTCTCTCCCCTCACCCCAAAATTAAAAGAACCACAGCACACGGAGGTCTACAGTAGTGGTGTTTCATCCGAGTGTTCCGGCAGTCGTAAGGAAAGGGCACCCACGTTACATAATCTGTAAGTGCAAAGGATTGAAGACTGACTTGGCCCATGAGAAATAATAACACATTTTGTGCTAAGGGGTGGTTTTGAACACCGTCTCCGTGAGTCCTAAGGGATGAACTGAATGGCGATTCAAAAAAATCGTTCTAAAGAACTACAAATGTGCCAAGTGGCTTGCTTAGACCATTAAATGCAATAATTTGGAATACCGCTGACACTATTAGGTGAGTGAGGGCGTGCTCAGGACTCATGGCTAACGGACATTTTTCTCTTTAGAGATTGTGCCATAGATATATGTCCGGATACTATTGACTATTGAAGACAGCTAAAGTGTAACATGTGCAAATTCTTTATTCCTAATTTCAGAGAGTCGATTTTGAATCTTCCAAGTTGAAATTATCAACAGGCCAGCGCTTCGCGTTTTACGGTTCGATAGCTCAATACTACGCGATAACTTTGTAGCATCTAACACAGAAAATGATATGGCGTGTTCCCCAGCTACAAATTTATCAAGGTGAAACTTCCCGTCCTTGTACCTCGTCGAATACAACCCCCTTCTATCCTGTAAGCCTTGAAATGTTTAATTTCCGATGCCTAAGAGGTGCAAAAGGGGTAATTCTCAACAGAGTACCTTAAATCATGTATCGAATCTGGAAATAAACTTAGCATATATTTTTCAATATTCCAGATAGTGGTTTACATTGTGCTAGAAAATCCGTAATGGGTGTTGTGGTTGACAAGGGCAAGTCTGTTGGATAGTGATTGGTCTGGAAATGAGTGAGAATTTCACGTTTTAAATAGGGGTTACCCGTGTATTTTTACCGTTGTCTTACAATTTGTTTCGTAGGATATAAATGCTGTCAAAATATGTTTAAGAAAACTTGAAAGATTAATTGGTCATATTCCAATATATTTTCTCAAAAGGTCCACTGATGTTTGAATCGACTATTCCATATTATATATAGTAGTGGATCAACGGAAGTCATGTGATGGAGGACCTCAAAACATCGAATGAACCTCTATTTCTGTGGTCCGAAATTTTATAGTTCAGGAGATATTTGCAATTTTGGGAAATTTCGAAAACACGGGATAATGAAATTTCAATCGCTATTACAACTAAACCATTAGGTTAGGGCTGTAATTTTTGGTTAGTTTTAGCAATGCTTATGTCACTTTTTAACAGAGCCTATTAGAAATCAACACAAAAAATCTGAAATTCATTTTTTGTGAAAAATCTCTTCCATCCCTCAACTTTGGAGGGCTGTAAAAAATTGAGGTTGTATTTCATTATTCATTTTATTATAAAGACTATTTCAATCCATGTAGAATCAACCCTGAAAATTTCAGCTTGCTACGATGAGTGTATCATGTCACATTCGTTGTTGTGATGCGATAAGCGTAAGAAACGCAACAGAATCCTTACCACCTGCAAGTACAGAACCTATTGTGTTTAGCCCCTCTTTATGGCGATTTGCCGACAAATGTGGAAGATAGTTTAATTTAAATAACTGTTAAAGAACATGTTCGAAATGGTCTCCATTATTTTCTATACGCAAGCGACACCTATTGAAATTGTCCTTTAGTCTTTGACATGAATTTGCGTTTTCGATAATTTTTATTTTTGCTTAATCAATTTTCTGGCGCAGTATAAAATATATATATATATATATATATATATATATATATAAAAATCTAGAGGATTTAAATCGGCCATCGTATGTGTCCACCTCTACCTATCGAACGCCCAGGAAAGGCACTGCCTAAGTAATGCGGTCAAGTCGTTTGGACTGTAGCTCGTAAAATAGAATTTCTTGTTTACATGTATAGATACCCACCTGCGTCAAACATAAAGATTTTTTAAGGTGAGGCACTTATCGTATCAAGCTGAACTTTTCGGGTTTATTCTACATGGATTGAAATAGTTTTTACAATAAAATGAATAATGAAATAAAAAATTTTATTACCCTGCTCCAAAGTTGAGGGATGGAAGAGATTTTTCACAAAAAATGAATTTAAGATTTTTGCGTTGATTTCTTATTACATCTGTTAAAAAGTGATATAACCATTACTAAAACTAACCATTTTGCATTCGATATGTTTTGAGGCCCTCCATCACCTGACTTCCGTTGATCCACTACTAACTTCACACCCTGTATATTTTAATGTTTAAAAACTAGCTCTATATTGAGAAGCTGAAAAATTTCGTTGAAGTCGTCTTTGTATTGAATTATCTATAAAGTTGTGGGTGGTGTTATTAGTTCAATGCTTGGTTTTTGTTTTGTTTTCAAGACATTATTGAATCGCATCTATAAGAGAAAATGAGTTCAGTTGGTTATTGATGGAATTGCGCACGAGCTACAAACCAAATAATAGGTGAAGTATCTTTTATGTTCTGAGGCGCGTCTGTGATTAACGATGAAACATAGGTATATCGATTCATGTAAGTTTAACTAGAGTTGTTGATGAAAATCTAAGCTCACGAACATTGTGCTGATCAAAGTTCACTTTCTTAACGATGTTAAGATATAATTTCAACAATAAAACTACCTGTTGAGGTTAAATGGGGTTAAAACACAAGAAAATTGTCATTATCATTATAAATGATGATTTTGCTCATTCGACCAGTATTTCTATATTCTAATAAATTGTACATGCTAGATCGCCTCTTCACTTTTATATTTCCAATTCATACTGGTTACTGAAAGTTCAGAATATATAGTTAGACTTCTTTAGGCCTCTAGTTACTTCAGTTAAACTCTATATAGTTTATATTAACAGGCAGTTCCAATTGAGTCCGGCAAGTATTATTTTTCTATAGCGATGGCATCACCTTCCAGGGCAAATAGAACTATGCTTTACTTCCTACATTTGCCAGGCACTCTGAAGCATCGATCGAGCACAAAACTCATTATATCTCCTGACTGGCAAAAGGCAATGTCAATTTATGAGTATGGGCATTCCATTCGGCTGGATTAAAACATTAAAAAAATTGCAGCATTGCGCCGCACAGATCCAATATCAGCTAATCGTGGAGTCGTTGGAGTGACTCCCTGCGGTGGCAGGGGTCACACGGGCTTTGCTTCGATTTCCTGTGGTCTACCAATCACTAATCCTGACGAACGCTGCTCACCGAAGTTAGTATAAGCGGTGCTATTTGATTGTGGTTTTTTCACACACTGGATATCCAAATAAAGATTAAGCAGTGAAAAGTATAAATTGAAAACTTGAGAAACTCGAATGACAGTACCCCGTTTGAAGGTCACGAGGGTTCAGACGTGTATAGATATCATGGCACTCTGTCTTAACGTCACTCAACGTTAGCATACATTTTTATTGTTAGAATTAATCTACACCATCGAAAAAGTTCAGCTTTGAGCTGTTAAGTTTTCCTTGTGACAAGAATTTGATCAAGAGCCCTGGTTAAACGAAAGTTGTTTTGGCTGAACTTATTTTTCATATCATACCTAGACTCTTAGCTGCCGACTGTTGAAACAGAAAAAGAAAATGAGATCAAAATCGCTTCTACTATTTGTTAGTTCCATTACCGCAAAGAGACACATTTACATACAGTAAATTTGTAACACCCCTCTTTTTTTGCTGGGAGTCAAAATACGATTTTTGGGAGACGACTCAATATGCCATTTGAAAGTGAACTAATAACATCAGGCTTCCTGAAGGTATTGTGCAAATAAATATCTTTTTTCTATTGACCTAATCCCAAAATCACATCATTTAAAGCTTCATCAAAAATTCACCTTCATTCCTTTTTAACACGCTTATGTTAGCTTGGCCTGTATCTATGAATGTACGAAATGGAATCTTTGAGCATAATTCTCACCAATTTCCAGATGTTTGATTAATTTGAAACTTCGCGTACATATCAAGGACCGATGATAATGCAATAATTTGATAACAGTTTCCCATTATCCTTATTAGGACCGCCAGGATTGATAAATTCTTTTATAGATCCTCTGTAGGGAAGTAAGGGAGATAGAGCTAGCGCGCGATATGTGCATGCGTGCAGTTTCGGACTTATTCTATGTTGATTTGGGCACTTGGCACAGCACAATGGAGGCAGATACTTTTTCAAGGTGGTGCATTCTCACCTTGTTCAGTGAGAATGTTGCCATCAATCCTGAGTTGGGCTTTGACCGTCTACAAGATGCAAGGTTGTACAGTCGATCATGCAGTCATTTATCTAGGCTCGCGACTGTTTGCTGCTGGACAAGCTTATGTAGCACTTAGTCGTATGTTGATTGCTCTAAGTTAACAGGGAAAGCCCCATGCAACAGTGAAGCTTTAAATGAAATTACTAGATTACAAAATGATTCGTAAGACAGTTCAATACCACATGTCCACAAAAAACTAATTGATAAATCGAACTAAAAAATGAAAAATAAATAATAGTTTGAAAAACTAAAAACACGCTTTTATATCTAACCGAACTAAAAAGTGGAAAATAGTTTTTAATTACAAAGAGTTTCTATTACAGTAGTAGATGGTCGAACAATCAATCATAATTGATGACCTCAAATTAAAATTATAATAAAATTTAAGTTATTAACATAATAATTCAATTCAGAGTAAAAAGCGTGGGGTGCGTTTTACTAAATTTTCATAACTCTCTTCTCATAGATAGTTGCCAATAGAATGATTGTAACATTTAATATATCCAGTACCCCACGTTTTTTACTAGGTATGAATTGAATTATTCTATTAATAACTTAAATTTTATTATAATTTTATTTTGAGGTCATTAATTATGATTGATTTTTCGACCATCTACTACTGTAATATAAACTCATTGTAATTAAAAACTATTTTTATTGGATTCTTAGACGACTCCTCACCTTCCAAACACTCTGCATAAATTGAATACATATATACTCGTACATCTCTAGTGTCAAATACACACGGTCCTCTATTTATTTATTTAATTATTTATAATAATCCATACACTGCCTGAACAGAGTTATCGAATTAACAGGCAGGGAAAAAACAAAAAATGATACAAAAACAAAACTCTACACAGTAGATGATAAAAAAGATATAAATATAAATTATCCAATTGTTAAAAAACACCTCTTGAGATCGATTATGGATGTTGAAAATCTTGAACAGTTTCGGACCAGTGGTGTCAAAAGGTCGTTGAGGAACTGGAAAGAAGTGTATGAATGTGTTGAAACGCAACACCTAACAAAAATTTGAGTGAAAAGGCTTTTTCATGTAAGGGTTTGGGAGTGCAAGTTTGCAAATATAGGATAAACTGTAAACACACGATAGGTGGTGTTAACTTAGAATAATCACATGTGGATTACAAAAGTTGCATTAAACATGGAGAAACCTTCAGCTAAACTGAAAAAAATGGATTTTACTCACACATCAGGCATTTTTTTTTAAATTTTGGCACAGTTTTATATAATTCATTTTTAATAAACTGATAACATTTTAATGACAAGATATCACTTCATATTTTACAATGTTTGCTTTGAATACTTTGATGCTATTTGCTGCCAAAAATCTGACGGAGAGATGTTGAGGCTCGTTGGGTATATTTGACGGTATGTTTGGTACTCGTACCCTATTGGTGGAAAGTAATAGTTTGTCAGATTGTGAAATCGGCCCATTTTTTATGGGGCTATTTAAAGCAAAAGGTGTACGAAACTGGACCTTGAATATTGGATATACGGCTGAGAATAACAAATATTTGTAGAAATATCGATGTTACTATGTTTGAAAATGACCGGCTGTTATTGTGTCAAGAAGCTCAAGGCAACCATTTCCAGCATCTTCTAAACTGAACTCAACGTATTTATTTGAATTATCGAGTTAAATGTCAATGTATTCAGGTAATTATTAAATGTACCATCATTTTGTAGTAGGTAAAGGTATTGACTTTATATTCTAGGGTTATAAAGTACTCGTCAGGAGCTTCAAAATGATGTTCCATAAGACCCCCGTTTTCATATATTTTTTTCCAAGATGGCGCCCAGCGGCTATCTTGACATTTTCATCTGTCAATTTTACTCTAAAATATGGTATCCGCGCATCAATTTCATCACCTCAAGTTTTAATTTTTTGAATTGATCAAGGGGAGGGGGGACATTAAAGAAAAGCACTATATAGTGATTTTCTTCCATAAAACGTTACCTAAAACGATAATTTTAAAATAGGTAAAATGTTGGACTCATACTCAGAAAGTTCCATCGTTTATTTTAGTTAACTTTAATCTGCTATTTTTATGTTACATTAGCACATATCACATTTATTTTAACAAATTGTCCTATCTTTATGGATTTGTCGAAGCTGAACAAACCTCGTCTATTCATTTCCTTCAGGAGAAGACGGCTTTTGAAACGTTGGCAGGAGTTTATCAACAACGCTATGATCTGTCATTTAAAAAAAATGTCAATTAAAGCAAACCAAGGTTATTTCGAAACTAATTGTTATTGATATTGTGTCAAATATCCCTTAGTAAAATATCGTTACTTAATGATATGTTGGACTTTAATTATTATCAAAGCAATTTTCTGTGGTACGAAAGCTGGGAATTGGAAAGATTGAGAGGGTGCGTAATAAAATAAATAGTATAAATATAATAACACTTTTCTGTTTGTCCACATAATATGGACAAAAAGCTAGTTACCCTTATATCACCCCAGCGTTTTTCTAAGCTATCACAAATCTATAGGTTTAGTAAGTCTTTAAGCTTACCAATCAGATGCATATCTCTCTATCTGTTGATGATTCTCAGTAAGGATAAACGGCTCCGTATAGGGTTCGTTGGACGAACGAAGTATTTATTTCCCATAAGATATCTCACTTTTATTGTAATTCTTTCCATACTTTTGTCCAATACTGTAAACTCATATGCAAACTGAAGATAAAGACGGTGGTTGTGTAGCAAACCACAAATGGTATATGAATTTGGATGCTCGTGTGGTGTCTGGCTTGGAAGTGTGTACACGGAATTAATAGGGTCGACGCGGACGGAGTGCGGCGGCAGTTATTTCACATGGCTGCTTGAGCACAGGCGCATAATTGCTTCCACAAATTATTTAGATGCTTATCTGCCGATTACGATTTTTATGAATTACAAAGGTACGAGCAGTTCGATTTCACGCTTATGTATTTAGCGGGGTCTTTCGAAAACGGCGCTTGAATTTATGTGAATTGGATAACAAGGAAGTGTATATACTACTGGAATAATTATGGCGACTAGATACCATTTAAGGCTCCCAAGTACCTCTACACAGGGTGTTTCAGAAAGACGTGTCTATATTTCTAGGGTAGAAAGTACTTCCAAAAATAACAAAAAAAGTTCAGACACACAGAGTTTCCCAGCCCAAATTATACCAGGACGTAGAAACTGGTCTGACCCATTAATAATATTTTCTACGCCACTTGCCTTTTCGGAGAAAAGAAGTTCATCTTATAAAATACCATTAATTCTCCATAGATTTTGTCTCTTAAGGAATATTTGTCAAATCACTCGCTTCGGAAATGCATAGTCTTGAACATTAAATGTTCTTATAAAAAGGTTTAGCCTCCCCTATTGTGAAAACATTCTCGTAGATTATTCCACAATCTCGACAGCCTCGGGACAAAGGAGCGGTCGTATCGGTCGGTTCTGGATGTACGAAGTTCGACACGGTTAGGATGGGACGCCAAAGTCAGGCGGGTCTGTCTGGCAGGCACATCGCGCGACGGCATCATGGAAGAGAGCTCTGAGGAGCAAAGCCCGTTGGTGTAACGGTAGAAAAGAGCCAAATCGCCGACAGCCTGCCGGCGCGAAAGAGTCCCGAGACTGTCTGTTAGAGAAGAGTCATCGATCAGTCGGACCGCCTTCCTCTGGACAGCATAGAGCATGGATAATGTAGTCGGGGCGGCAGCACCTCAAACGTGTGAGCAATACTCGAGGCTAGGCCTTATCTGGGCCTTGTATAGAGTGAGAAGGTCATGTGGAGAAAAGTACTTCTTAGCCCTAAACAAATAGCCTAGCTTTTTCCCAGCAGCTGCAGCTATTGACGAGATGTGTTCGTGCCAGATCAGGTACTGGGTGATCTGGACTCCGACCAGCCGAAATGAATGGCTCTTTGGCAGAACTCGACTCTCCATCGAAACCGGGTGAGCGCAGGGACGCTTTTTGTTCGTCAAAGTACAGTACTGCGTTTTGGAAGCATTGAACTGTACAAGATTGTTGCGTCCCCAAGCAGTGATAGCCGCCAGGTCTCTTGTCAGAGAGGAAGTCATCGCTAGTCTTCTTTTTTCCAACTCAGCGGCAGAGATCGGCTTGTCACTCTGAATTCCTGCATGTAGAGTGCTGCCATCAGCGAAGCTGTGGATTGGGTTGATCGTGCAGGAAAGGAGGTCGTTGACATGTAAGAAACAGTGTCGGAGCCTAGACCGATCCCTGGGGAACACCCGCGTTGACGTTGTGGGATGAAGAGGAGAACCCGTCAATTACGACTGATATCTTGATAAGATAAGAGATAAAGTCAGCCACCCATCTGCAAAGCTTTCTGGAAGGTTGGAAGTTTGCTTAAGAGGGCGGCGTGCCACAGCTAATCGAACGCTTTCGTGAAGAGCAACGATATGAGCCTCACCATAATACTGGATGAGTTTACTCCACAATTTAGTGACGTAAACTAGGAGGTCCCCTGTGGATCGTTGGTGCGGGAAACCATACTGCCTGTCGCTAATCAAGCCGTGACGTTCGAGGTAGTCCAGAAGCTCCCGATTTATGCACCTCTCCATCACCTTACTTAAAACAGAAAGCAGAGCTATAGGCCTGTAGTTATAAGGGTCGGTCTTAGATCCCTTTTTTGGGATGAGTTGGACATGAGCACATTTCCAGTTTTCTGGGAAGGTGCCGGATTCATAAGATATCTGGAAGAGACGCGAAAGAACCGGAGCAAGCTCCGGTGCACACCTCTTCAGTACAATGGCAGGAATCAAGTCCGGACCAGAAGCTTTGTGGATGTCGAGCGACAAGAGCACTCGTCTTACGGTCTTATGCCTGAATGTTACCTCACGCATAGTGTAGGGAACCCTTTGAATTGACGGCACTTCCGCCTTGGCCTTTGAGTTGAATACAATAGTTCCATCCTGACACATAAGTGGTGGAAGGCTACTGTGTGAGAAGTTCTTTTCAATCTGCTTGGCCAGCGTCCAGAAAGACCGGCTGCGATTGCGCTGTGACATTACCCTGTGCCTAACTTTTATCGTGCTGGTTTTTGGTATTGCGAACCGCTGCTTTATATTTGTTTCTGGACTCAACGTCGGCTTGTCTGTTCTCTACAGTGGGGTTTTGTAAGGTTCTGTGTGCCTTGATCTTCTGCTGGCGAGCAGCGTCACACGATTCGTTAAACCAGCCGTTGGACCCTGGTCTAGGCACTTTCACTGTGTGAGGGATGTATTCCTCCATTCCGACGTGGATAATTTTGGTTATCGAAGAACAGACAGCCCACGCATCTGCGTCAGTGAAACAGACATCTTTCCAAGGAAAGCTAGAGAAGAAATCTCTGAGCCCCTCACAGTCGGCATGTCCGTAATGCCAAGTTTTGCGGCCTCTACGAGTTTCTGCTTGCACAGCGGGTTCTGACCGAAACCTAACCTCCACAACGCCGTGGTCTGAGTTGCCCAGGGGGGACAGGACAGCAGTGCTGTAAGGGACAGGATGCGTGGTCAGAAAGAGATCCAGCAGGCTACTGGCGTGTGACGAGACGCGGGAGAAAAAAGTAGGGCTCGTCACCAGCTGACTTGGGTAAGAGCGAACGCTTCGACTACACGACCTGCTGCGTCGGTCTTGTTTGAACCCAACCAAAGCTCATTATGGGCATTGAAATCACCGAGAAGAACTACATCTGAAGTGGGATATTGATGTTAGGAAGTCGATCTGGATGGCGAGGTATTCGAGTAGGTCATCCCAGTTATGGTCCGAGGGAGAGCGATAAAGGCAGCAAATAATTTGGGTGACGTTTTGGAGTTGAGGCGAGCCACAGAATGTCCTTCCGGTCTGATTCCAAAGAAACATCTCTGGAGCAGGAAAGACTGCTGCGGACAAAAGCCACAACTCCCCCGTTCTTTCTCAGATTGGAGTGCACCTCGTAGTTTGGGAAGTTAAGATGGTTAATCGGTGCAGACTCTGAGATTTTTGTCTCCGCCAGAAAAGCACGGCGGGACGATTGGATTGCAGGTAGTGATGAACAGCATCAATGTTGCTGTTAATCCCGCAGATGTTCGAAAAAAAATTTATCTTCGATGTTGTTCCCTCGAGCCCACCCTCCACCTGGATATTCCGAGAGTGGAGTGAGTTTACTCCGGAGTTCTTAGTGCTCGAGGGATCCATCATCATTAATTTCTTTGTTTTGGAGGATAACCGACTGCATAGCTTAGGTGTGGAAACATGCGGACATTTATAAGACACCCTGGGAAAAGCTAGCGGGTGGTACTGCCTCGGTCGACTGGTCCTTGTCTACCACCTTCTTTTTACGTGTTAGTGATGTTAAATAGACCTAAAGTGGCCCGTTGGCGAACTTGTACCGCCACCCGGCAATCGGTACTGAGGTGGATAATCACTTGACGGGAAGAAGTTGTATACTGGATACAACTTCCGGAACAAGCATTTGCCACGGCCCCACTCAGTAGGGTCATCCGTCAGGTTTTCATATTATTTAAGATCACTATCAGTATTGACTTTTACCTCCCACGTCAACTGCCGGGGAAGTAATGTACTAGCGAATAATTTCGAAAATGTGACACATGTTCTTCACCTCTATAACATGGAAAGTAACACTCGGATTTTGATGAAATTTTGACACAAACTACTATACTATAGCTGTTGTGGATTATTGGTATCGTTGCTCGAAGAACTGAGTAACGATAGCCTTCAGACCAACATATTTATAATTGTTTTGCCATTGGCTGGGAATCCATATCTCAGCTGCTGTCTATTACTCTCTCGCA